>JAINUG010000037.1:612500-897500 GCA_029706075.1 Aldrovandia affinis | reverse complement strand
CTGACCATCTACGGAATCAGCCCCGAGGACGAGGCCATCTACCAGTGCATCGCGGAGAACAGCGCCGGCTCCACCCAGGCCAGCGCGCGGCTGACCGTCCTGTGGGCTGACGGCCTCCCCGGGGCCCCCGGCTTGGTGCGCGCCGACCCCCTCTCCCCCACCGCCATCCAGGTGTCCTGGAAGGAGCCCGTCCAGAACACGCAGGACATCATCGGATACGTCCTACACATCCGCAAGACCGCAGGTCAGGGCCCGCCGCACCCCCTGGAGATATAGCGCGCAGCGGTGCATCATGGGAAATCCGAATGGATCCCTTTCCCACCCACGCAGGGGCAAGGAACACAGATTAGCTGATGGCCTTTCTCTGGAGTTAATACCAAGGCTAAGGCCTCTCTGTAGATATAGAAACCTTCACAATTGACAGAGGATACACAATCTTTTCATATTTATTTTCTTACTGGTTGGTACTTGTTGTTGGACGGTAGTATGGTGTGGTGGTTAACAGGTCTTCTGAAAGGCACCGCTCCTAATCCCAGATGGGGCACTGCTGTTGTATCTTTCAGCCAAGTACTTAACCCGAATTGCCTTAGTGAATATCCAGCAATGTGAGTTGTGTAAGTTCCCCCGGATAAGCAAATAAGCAGGCTAAGCAAATAAATAATGCAAAAATAATATATAAACATACGTGGCGACGGCCCAGGGATCAACAGGGGCTTTGGGAATAAGCGTTTACACTCCAGTGAGCTACACCGGCGCTGCCTGCCGCTGGAGACGGCCTCTCATGGCGGCTTTTTACAGAGCGCTGAGACGCCATTCGCCGTCCACCGCAGGCGAAGGGGGCTGATTGACAGCTAGAGATGGGAGGGGCAAGCCCCAGCTGCAGGAAAGATGTGTGTGTGTGTGTGTGTGCGCTCTATGACATCCATCCAAGCTGTAAAGGGTATTTTAATTGATAATTGGATCAGCATTAATTTTATGGCTGCATGTTTCTTAATATTTATTTACGGTTTTGCCAGGGCCGGGTATTTGCCGATGTGCCGTGGCTGTGCTCGGCGCCGGGGCACAGCTGCTCCTCTCTGCGCGGCAGTGCTATCAGATGGATAATTAAAGGCCCTGGGGGCCATCCAATAGGAAACGCTTTAATTACCAGCTATAGACAGGAAACCCTGATTGGCTAAGGGCCAGGGGTAGATAGCGGTAATGGGTGAGTGGGCCTGAGTTAAGGGCCATAACACAGCGTATGCCCCCCTCTCTCTCTCTCTCTCTCTCTCTCTCTCTCTCTCTCTCTCTCTCTCTCTCTCTCTCTCTCTCTCTCTCTCTCTCTCTCTCTCTCTCTCTCTCCCTCTCTCTCTTCCCTCTCTACTCCTCTCTCTCTCTCTCTCCCTCTCCTCACTCCTCACTCCTCTCATTTTAACAAGCCTTGGCAGTGCGGCCTCTGTCTCCGGATTCAATACGACGTTCGCCGTCAAAACCGTTAATAAAAATCTCTGCGTTTTGTAGTGATTCATCGACTCTTCAACAAGACGGCAGCGGGAAAACAGCCATCCCGGCGTCAACGATTAAAAAGCAGCAATTTTGTATAATAAATAATAACGGTTATTATCTTCTTTTCACCGCTGCCCCCCTTCTCCCTCGCCCACCCCATCCCTCTCTCTCTCTCTCCCCTCACCCACCCCATCCCCCTCTCTTCTTCCCCTCACCCACCCCATCCCCCTCTCTCTTCCCCTCTCTATTTCCCTCTGTCTCTCCCTCTCTCTCTCTCACCCATCCCTCTCTCTCTCTCTCTCCCTCACCCACCCCATCTCCTCTCTCTCTCTCTCTCTCTCTCTCTCTCTCACCCACCCCATCCCCCTCTTTCTCTCTCTCTCTCTCTCTCTCTGTCTCACTCGTCCACAGACCCCATCGAGATGGAGTACCAGGAGGCCGTGAGTAAGAGCACCCTGCAGCAGGTTGTGAGCGACCTGGAGCCCTCCACCAGCTACACGTTCTACGTGAAGGCCTACACCTCGCGGGGGGCCAGCAAGCCATCGGACCCTGCGGTGGAGAGCACGCCGGGGGAGGGTGAGTGTCCCCGTAATGCAGGCAGGGTGCAATGGTCGCATTTCATTTGAGCGAATTACGCGCAGCCGAAATGAAAGCCATCCTGTTATTTTAAACTTTTAACAAATTTATAGTTTAAAATTTTTCCCAGTTTTTCCTTCCAATTTGGTTGCCAATTATACCCTCTGTTTATATCAATTCACCCTCCCACACGAGTCCACTGCCCGTCCTCCGGGTAACGAGCCAATTTTTCCGGGCCGGTAGATCCGCCTCCTCTGAGACGGAACCCGACCACGGACCCCCTTCCTGCTCCACGACGAACTCGTGCCGGCTCACCCTCTCCCCTCCCCCTGGGGCGGACAGCCAAATGCCACCCCCGATTGGGGCTGACGACAAGGGCCGGTCTGGCAGAGACACAGGTTTCGAACCACGTCCCTGACAGGCAGCGCACATCGTATTGGATCAGCCAGAATATGGTGCGTTAGACCGCTATGCTATCCCATCCTGTTATTTTATTAGTCGTTCCATCTATTGAGCTCCTGCTGGAGGCTTCAGCCCAGAGTGCAGAGGAAAGTGAGGAGTAGCTTTTTTCCCCTTTTTTCATAACTTGTATTGTACGCGTGCCATCAACACAACGTCCAACGTCAGTCCAGGAGAGCATGCACGTGCGGGCAGCAGCTTAGCCCTTCCCACGCGCAGTCCGCCCGCCAAGCTGCGCAGCCATTGTGCTGGGGGACTGCTCTTCCAGCATTGTAACAGTGAGGATGGCTGTGCCATGCTGACTGAAGCTCTCCCTCCCTGGACAGCGCTGTAGCCCCGCCGGCTGCTGTCCGCAGTCAGGGCTGTCCTTCAGTTTCTGAACCCGGGGTATACAGTTGTATTAAGGGCAAGTGTTGTAGCTGGATACATTAAGCTCAAGATTGAGCTTCCAATGTTACTCACGCAAGGGGGTGTTCCTCTTCCATAGTGCCAGCGCCCCCGACCCTCTTCACCAAGGTGGTGAACTCCACCACCGTGCAGGCCATCTGGGAGCCTTCCGGAAAGATGGGCCAGCACGAGGGCTTCAAGCTGTACTACCGCAAGGTCCACTCAGCCCCCTTCACAGGGCCCGTCACCTTCGCCCGCAACGTGACCCAGTACAACATCACACAGCTGGGTAAGAGTGTTTTTGGTGGGTAGTGGGGGAGGGGGGCTGAAGTGGGTTATTCCCACAGGTGGTTTACAAGTGAAAGTGATTTATTTTCTTATTTTCTTACGTTCATTCATTTGTGTGCTTGTGTATTCATTTGTTTAAGGGCAGTAACCATTAAGATCATTTTGAGTGACTCAGGGTTCTGATACCTAGGCTATCGGACATGTGAACAGCTGCCACGGACACAGGCTTGTCTGTATCCGCGGTAACAGTCCACTGTAGGTTTGGTTTGTTTGAGGCAATGTTCAGTGTAGATGCAGCACCCAGTCTGACCCTCTCTTTGTCCCTGTGTGACCCCCGTGTGACCCCGTGGTCCTGTTTCCCTCCCTCCAGACCCGGTGTTGGTGTACGAGGTGAAGGTGCTGGCGTTCAACCAGCACGGCGACGGCAACGCCACCATGCGCTTCGTTTCACTGAAGGAGGCCATGGAGAGATCAGGTACATAATGCGGTCGGCCTTGCCCGGGGGAATGACCTGTGCTCAATAAGCCCCCACGTTTAACCCCACGGCTGGATTCCCTTTGTGGCCTTTTCCCTTCGTGAAGCTCCCTCAGCATGTTTCGACAGTGGTTAAAAAAACCTTTTATCACTGTACCTATTAATATGAAGTGTTTGTGTTTGTGTGCTGCCTATCTAGTTCTGTTTAAATACTGTTCATAATTATAATTAATTTATGGGGGTGGCGGATAGCATAGCGGTCTAACGCACCTTATTTTTGCTGGTCTGATACGATGTGTGCTGCCTGTCAGGGACGCGGTTCAAAGCCCTGGTCGTCAGCCCTGATCGGGGGGTGCATTTGGCTGTCTGCCCCAGGGGAAGGGGGGAGGGTGAGCCTGTAAGGGTGTCTCCATAACGTGGGTGGGCGAATTCCGTCTCGAAGGAAGCAGAGTTTGCTGCCCTCTGAGAATTAGCTTGCCTCGTAGAGACGAGAGGCAGAATTGTGTGGGGAGGGCATATCAAAATAAAATAGAGGGTTTCATTGGCTACCAAACTGGAAAACATTTGAAAAAATCTGATTTTTTTATTTTTATGTTAGATGGCCAGACTCTTGGCTTGGTAGGGGTGCACTCTCAGCTCTATGAAGGGTTGTGGGTTGGCCCTTGTGTCTTTAACGTCGTGTTTACCTTCACAGCACTGAACACGCCCTGCGACTGCGTGACGGACGAGCAGAGCAAGACCTCCACCACCGGGATCATCATCGGCATCCACATCGGCGTCACCTGCATCATCTTCTGCGTGCTCTTCCTCATGTTCGGCTACAGGGGCAGGTACGCGCCCCTCTCCCCCTACCCCAGCCCCTCTCCCCCGACCCCCGCCCCCGTGCCTCTCTGGGGGGGCGAACCGGTGTGTCTGACCACTGCTCTGCTCTCTCTGCCCCCTCGCCCTCCCCTGCAGGCTGATGATGTGCAAGACAGTGCGGGACAGGCTGGCCACTCCGCCAGCGGGACGGGGCGCACCCCTGGACCCGTCCTCTGCCTCGTCCTCCCAGGGCGCCGCGCCCCTCAACGGGGTGGCCAGGGCATGCGGCGAGGGCAACGGGGGCGTCGCTGGGAAGAACAGGGCGGAAACCAAGGAGCTGGAGAGACTGTTCCCAGGACGACACAGAGGGCACATGGTGAGCGGGGGGGAGCGGGGTCTTTGGGGGAGCTTGCTCGCCAGGAGGTCTGTAGATTATGCTGGTCTCACAAGCTTTCCGGGGCTGTGTGTGTGCATGTTATTTTATTCATTATACATACAGAATGTACTTCATTTGTCACAGAGCCATGAAACATTGGCAGTACACAACAGATGATGCAAGCCTTGTATTCATTTATCAAACTCAAAAATGGAGATACAAGGTTATTTTATTTTTTATTTTTTTACAATCTAGACGATATACTCATACAATATAAGTATCCCGAGACAAGTGAGGTATAAACTGCCATTTTTAATATTTATTCCCCAATGCAGGTGGTCATTCAGTCTAATGCATCACCAAGATCCACAATCCATACAATATCCATCAAGGGAACATGAACAGTAAATTCATATGAGAACCAAAGATTGTGTCTCTGCTGCACATGAGCGATCATTTTCCGTTGTCCGCCGTGCTAACGGCCAATGGGCATTGGTGTTCATAGGTGGAGGGCGTGACCTCTTGTCCGCTGGACGAGACGCAGATGTCGACGCTGCCCTTGGACGAGTTCAGCCTGGTGGAGGAGGGGGAGACGCAGTTCCGGGAGCCACCAACAGAGGGCAGGGGTCCGGGCGGGCAGCAGGGCGAAGGGTGATCGTTGAGGTCTGCCATACGCAGTGTCTCTGCTCTGACTGTTCTCATTCTCAGGTCAACTTAAATATTTCTTTTCATTTATAATTTTTATTTTTTTGCTCTTTTTTTCGTGCAACGATGTATTATCAGTAAATTAAATACCCTCGGGGAAAAGTCAGTCATTCAAGGAAACATCCCACCCCCCAGAAACAGGAAACGGTTTTGCGACGGACAGCTACCTTTTAGTCTTGACTAGTGGGAGAAGCGATTTTTTTATTCTTCCTTAATTTTTGTTTCATTTGACGTGGCTGCCAGCAGCACAAAGAGGCAAGGGCCTAGAGCGTCTTTTGCTTTCTGAAGAAAAAGAGAGAAAAAAACTGGACTTCTTTTTTTATCTTACCACATTTGTGTTCGGTATCGGTCCTCTTACAAGTTGTTCTGTTTTGATTTTTCAAGACAAATCAACCCCCTCCTGCCTACTTTCAGCCAACCAATGATTCCACAAACCCAGCTGTGAAAGACAACAAAAAAAACGAAGCCTTCTTCCAGGGATTTGATACAGCATATTCTGTCTCAGGACTTTTTTTCTGTGCTATCCAGTGCTTTTGTTTTTACAATGCGGGCTGACTATAGACCTGGATACGTCAACCCTAGGATACACAACATAGACCTACCTCAGCCGGAATGAATGTGTTGTGGGAAGCATCCTCGATCTGTGTCTTCCCCTTGTCTTCAGTTACTTTACACGTAGAGCGATCGGTCGGAAGAGCGAAAACAGATTCCGCACTACCTCAGATGTTACGTACCTTCACTCTCCTGCTAATTGAAGAGAAAGTTAAAAAGAAAAAATAATAATAATAATAAATCCAACATAAAGCACTTCCAAACACTGAAGTATATGTTCTACCTCAATATGATGATGATTATGATGATGATGATGATGATGTTGTTGCTGTTTGTTGTTGCTGTTGTTGTTGTTGTTATTCTTTTCCAGTGAAAAAGTTTCCCGTGAAAAAGTTCTGTTGTGAGATCCTGGCTTCACCCCCAGTGATTTTGTGAATGTGTCAGTACCTCATGCAAGTGAGACCGATGTTGATGTCTGAACTTGGCTTGTGAAGAGTATTCGGTTTTCCATATTTAGACACTTACCTGTGTAGTTTCCTTCCCTTGAACAGAGTGATTCTTTATTTTATATCTTTTCAGATTTTATTTTGATGTGAAGACTGTTAGAGGTGCGTTGCACTTATAACTTCAGGAAAAATACCGCTATGAACAGAATTTGGAAATTTGATCAACTTTTGATTGAAGCGTACATCGTAACTGCATATGTGTAAGTGTGTGTGTGTGTGTGTGTGTGTGTGTGTGAATGTGTTTGTGTACTGTGTGTGTGTGTGTGTGTTGCGTGTGTGTGTTTGTGCATGTGCGTGTGTGCGTGCGTGTGTATGTGTGTGTATGTGTGTGCATGCGTGTGTGTGTGTGTGTGTGTGTGTGTGTGTGTGTGTGTGTGCATTTACACATTAAAGCACATATATATCAAAATGTCAGCGTGGGCATTGACAGGAATGAATGTTATTACAGAACTCGGAATAAATAGCTGTCTAAACTGGCAAGATCATCACTTGAGTACAATTTTGAAATAGGGGTGCTGTCACTCCAAGCTGTGAGAGAGAATTGTGAAATTCCATTAGGATAAAAAAAAAAAAAAAGTTAATTCAGGGCTGCTGTGAAGGACCTGCCAAGACCCATACAGCCTGTCCCACCCACGCATTCTCTACCAGCTCCCTCTCAGACCGATGAATGGAACCGCTTCAAAACTCTGATCAGACCGCTGCACACAAGTCCACACGCAGGACTTAACAGCTGGAGCAGACAGACCACTAGTCATGTGTTGGCACTGCTTGGTCAGTCGACCCGTTGCAGAAGTAGGCCTCTGATGCAGGCCTGATAGAGAGCAACGTGCCGCTCTAGACGGACAGGCCGGTTCAGGCGTTCAGAAGCCTGCCGCTGCTCCGCCTGTCCCGCCAGCAAGCGGTGAAAGAGCACAAGGCACGTAACTGCCCGGGTCAGCGTTCAAGGAACTGGAGGAAATGTCCTGGATTCAATCGAATTTGACTCCAAATTTTTTTAATGCACTTTTTTTTTCTTTTACAAACACGGCTTGGTGAAATCAGCTATCACCAGAATGACCTCCCAAACAGTGTTTGCAAAGAGAAAATGAAATGTTTTAAAAACAAATAATAAGAATTTAAGTGAACGATTCAGGCCAATTCCAGGCCAATGCGAGTGTGACAGCTTTCCATTTCGAGGGTCATCGCTGAGACCCGGGGAATCTGGGTATTTTTTCAGATTGGTCAGGATGCATAGCAAACCTTTGCACCCTTTCGAGCTCTAGAGGCGATGTAGTACACCTCGTCGGCTTCTCTCTGATCCCTCCAGAATCATGGCACATATATATAAATAAATATATCAACCTGGCGCATGTTTATGGTGGCCTACCTCAATGCAACATCCATGCTTTCAGGTGCCTGTCCTTCAGCTTTGGAGGAAGACGTAAGAACGCATATTTATTTCAACCAACAGAAGTTGGGAAGGGAGGAGCCTCCCCTCAGGGCCAATCACTCAGTGGAAATGCACTCATGTGACAAAAAAAACATGTTTATGTTTTCATACTTTGTTTTTTTGTGAATGTGAATGTAGATGGACTGTTGTACTTTTTAAAACGTATTGTTTTGTTTCACTTTTTTCCTTTCTTTTTTTTCTTTTTTTTAACATCTAGATGTATGTTGTTGTTTTTCTTTCTTTTTTTTACTGTTTTACATATTGGAATCTGATTTGTCACCTGACAGGGAAAGCAAACTCTCACGGCAACTTCTGGAAAGGAAAGATTGTTCACTGTCTTTCTGGGGTTTTTTTGTAAAAAGAAATGATGATGGAACATGATACAAATATCCTTTTAATTATGAATATAGAAGGACTGCTTTAAAAGAGATCTATAACAGAAAAAAAACTTAAGAAATCTATCGAACAATTTTGTAAAAATTGAATTTTATCCCAGCCTGTTTTAACCAATTGGCTTTAATTAATTTATTTTACCAATATGTTTATAGTAATATTTTTTTGTTGCCTAGTTACCCCTGGTGAAAACAGTCAGTACTTTAAAACAAAGACAGGAGAAACTCCAGTGCTTTTTGCAACTATAAAAATGAATGTGTGTCAAGTGATCGGTTCTTTCTCGATATGTCGTAGGAGTTTGAAATGACATTGATTACAGAGGAAATATGGTAAACTGTATTGTAAAACTGTTGCTATTAATGGAACCCTATATGTTCGATCTATTGTACAGTTAGAGTGCACATTCCAGAGAGAATTGTATCTGTTCTGCAACCAGAGAGTCAGTTGTTGTCTTGATTTGGCATTTCAAATCTTTGTTAATGCTCGCAAATACTTTTATATACTTTACGTTTCCATATTGCTGAGGACAACTTAGCTCCTCTGCTGTAAATTTGTTAATTGTATTGCGTGCTTTCTGTTTTGGTCTCCCGCAAGTATATTCCTGTCCCTGTTACCATTACTGTACATTTCAGTACGTTCTGTTCTGACAAGGCTCTGAAAAAGCAACGATAGTCACACTGGCGGAAGCAAGAGATGCCTGATTTAATAGTACTTACTTGTGTATTTATAAACCAACGTGATACTCGAACTCTGGTGCTTTTTAATACTCAAGGGATCTCCCTCGAGAGGCAGGAGGCTGGTTTCAGACGACGCCGATGCTGTCCGAAAACCGCAAATATTTTACTCCAGATGGATGCTAGTTGCAGTGTTACAGTGCCAATCGTTCAGTCCGCACCCTTGCATTGCAGCGCATTGGAACATTTGCCATGATTACTTCACAATCATACTCCATTCTACCCCAGTAGTATATATTAAGGCGTAGCTTTAAAAAATATATTTACAGTTAAATTATAATAATGATAATCCGAATTATAATCGTGATAATGTCTCGATTCCCACCGGCAGTTGGCTTTGTGGGGAGATGTGCTCGCTCTCTATGCCCTTTCTCTTTAAGAGGACACATTTGGGGGTGTTTTGTTGTTGTTTACCAGCATCCTGAGCAGATGATCGTAATCCACGGGAAAGAAAATGCGCCTGGATGAACCGAGCGCAGAGATTACAGCTGCATGTGTGTTCAAATTTGTGAGAGGCACTCATTTCCATACGTTGTCTTTTCTTTCCTCGCCCCGCTTCCCTTTCCTCCCTCCTTCAATCCTTCTCATCCCCCCCCCCCCTATCCCTGTGGAGAAAGGCCCGTCTGTCAGAATTACCCACCCCCACCCCCAACGCCCTAGATTCCCCAAGGGAGAATCAGAGACGAAATGTTAACATGTAGCTAGCTAAGCTGCAGCCAGCGCTATGGCAACAGTGGGGTATTTAAGAAAGAAGATCAAACCATGGATCTGTAAAACAAACAGTGTTTTTCAGTGACGACGTGTTACCGTTTCAGCTTTTTAAACCCCTGCATAAAAGGGAACCCCTTTGCGTAAAAAATTTACCCCCCCCTCCACCTTTTTCTTTTTTTTTTTTTTCCCACGGCAAGGAAAAAAACCCAAGATGAAAGGTCATAGGAATAAGCAGCATTAAACATTTAACCGTGGAAGAATTGAACTGCTATGGGGACCAAAGTACCCCTGCAATTTATGCACCTCTGCGTAATCACCCAGCTCTCCCCGGCAGCCGCTGCCCGCGAGCTGTTTATCAATGTCAGTCTTGTAGCTGGTTCCCTTGGTTCCCTCCCCCTGCTTCCTGTTGGCTGGAGGCGAGGCCCTCAGCCGCCACATTGTGTTCGGAATGAAGCACGAGCACCACTGGTCTTGAAACACCCTCTGTGTTTCGGTACCTAGAGTCATTCACTTTCTGTGACCGGCTGAAGCGCACAGATCATCGAACCCTGTTCCACATTGAAATCTAAATGTAATGGATTTCTGACATTTGGGTATGGAAATTCAGACTCTGCTCGCACAACCATGGAGGACGTGCCCCTTGGATCCCAGGCACTGGTGCTTGTTCATCCATCATGGGTGCAGAATTTCCATACAAATACATTCCCCAGTGGTTGAAACTATCAGTTATTGTCTCATATACTATATCTCGTATGAAGACGCTGGTCAGGGTTCGATCAACAAGTGTGTTAACTTTCCCAAGAGCGGCAGGTGTTTCTTTTTCCCAAAGCAAATATATTTTTTCCCATGACAACAAAATGTTGGGGGAATTACTTTTTTACGTATTTTACCTGTGAGCCACAAAATGGGCAAACGTTGATCGAACCTGCCATGCTTCTCGACTGGGTTACACAGCCTGCATCCGGGAGCCCAGGTTTTGCGCGTGCATTGTACTGTGCAGACAGGCTCGGTGCTGCACAAGCGAGGACGGTGTGGATGGAGTTCCTCTTCCTAGGCCTCGGCTGCATGTTTAAAGTCAAGTGTCACCGGTGTGGGTCATATTTCACAGCACCCGCTCCCCCCTTCCCCATGTTCTCCCCTCAGCTTACACGCGTGTAGCCTTTGAGTCACTTTCCGCGGGAAGGTGTTTTTAATAAACGTTGTCTCGCCTCGCTGCAAATGAGGCCATCTCCCACTGATGGAGCATGCTGATTGTCCCTGTATGGGGGTTTTCCAATTGAATTTTATTAATTTATTTGAACTGTCTGACGACTGGCCGCTGTTTGTCATTTTTGCGGCATTTGCTTGCTGACAGCGCTTGATTGCGGTGTGCGGCGTGACGTCGCTCGGCGACGCGCACCCATCCTCCGCAGGTGACAAACGGCAAACCCCCTTCCGTGCCGGCTCAACCGACATCAGCGCCGCTCCCCCCGTTCTGTTAATCCGCCGTTGGCGTGTCCGCATGCTCCGCCAAGTAGCCGTTCAGTGACAAAGTAGGCCTATGCCACGTCTGCTAATTAGCCGCTCGCCTTTTGCGTTTCTTCTTTAAACTAGAAAAGCGGTAAGCTAACGTGAGCTCTGTGAGATGAACAATGATGACTCTGTTGAGGAGAGGGAACGGTGTTTAACAGCGCAACAGGGCTCGAGAACCCTCTTACCTCTGACCTGCTGGGTAAACTGGCGCTTTTCCTCCGGGTCTCATCTTAACCAAACCTCCATTGGAAAAAGCACATTGAGAATCACTGTGGACGTTTGGTATTTTGTGCACAGTGGAACAGTGTGCAGAACTGGATAGTATTCTTAATGCAGTGCAATGTTCCCTTCTGGGGCACAACAGGATATAAGAACAGCTTCCCCCTTAATGGGTCCTGCTCTCTTGGTCCCAGGAAAAAGTCAGTCAAGTCTACAATCCCATATATACCTGAATTTGTTACTGGATATTTACCCATGTACTTACAAATTAATAATATTTTATTGTGAAGAAATTACAATTCTAAAGCTCGCAGATTTGTTATTGCTTCCTTCGATATTTTGCACAAGAATGTTCCCACTTCCCATGTCGTTTCTGTGAAGAATTGAACATTGTTATCAGAAGTTGATAACAAGACTTCCATATGGACAAACTAGCGAGATGCAGTTGTAATTCAATGCCTTTGTAAGACACCATTCCATCAAGAAGCAAATATTTGCCTCTATATTTATTGCGCGGTACATTTTATGCACACCAAACATAGATACAATGGCATTTGTAGTCTCTTTATAGCTGCAGATATTTATGACAGCTTTTAGTAGAACTGACCTGGAGCCCACCCACCCCCCTTCCACCTCCTCCCTTGTCTCTGTCTAGTGTCATATTTTTCAAGCGGTTGAGATATTTAATTGTTATCTCTGTTAAATGGGATTAGAGTTCAGAAAACGACGCATGAATTCCGCCTGGAATTGGAAAACGTTTGCTCTGCTTCGTGTCCCACCTGCAGTAGCCTACCTGCGCTGGTGGCGTGTTCTCCGGCAATGCGCGGCAGGAAAGCATTGACGCACCTCGCTGCAGGTGCGCGAGCGACACAGCTGAGGGACGGCCACGGGCTAACTCGAATAACGGGGTCAGTTTATTGTGCTGAGCGTTTTTGCCCCAGAGCGACTGTCACCACCGATCTCGTCTCGCGCCCCCCTCTCTCCGTTAACGTCAGGTTCCTCTATCCGCTTCCATTTGCACTCTCCCAAACCCAAAGCGGCCATCGGCCACACGCAAGGAGTTTTGTCGTCAAAAGGGTTATCGTCATTTTGTGTAACATTTGCGTGGGGAAAGTGACGTTACGTTAACCCCCACTACACACGTACACACATACACACACCTTTCCACTGCAATGCCAGGTTAGAATGTGAAACTGCAACTAGCAAAAAAGCTTAAAAAAAACTATGCCAAATACAGATGTCACAGCAAATCATGGTGCTTATACTGTCCTCAAAGTTTTAGGAAGGGAGCAAGTAATTGCTAATGTCGTGCGGGTTGACGGCAGAGAGCTGTCACTGCAGGGGGACAAAGATGGCGTGGCAGCGGGGACTTGATGTCTGCCGCTGTTTTCCTCTGCGGAGCTGCTTAACGGCATCAGTCTGTTGAGATCAGTACCTGCCTTCTCTCTTGTGCTACAGCAGAATTCAGGTCAATATTTTCCAGAACGTTCTGCCAGGAAGTGCTTTGATACAACAAACTTGTGCTCTCCAATTATGGTATCCATTGTTCCTTCTGACCCAGTGATCGCCGGTCATGTATATATGCGTATATATACACACACATGTATATGTATGTATATATGTATAGAGCAAATTAGAATGTTTTGTAGATTGTATTGTTTTAGGGCTCACTGTGCAAAAAATAAGACAACAACAATGATAATAATAAACTAGTTATAGTAATTATGAGGACCTTTGTCTGTTCTGTTTTCTCTGTTGTTGATGATGTTTGTCCAATTGTGTTTTCAGGTTGTCAGAGAGAGAGAGAGAATGAGTGAGCGTGTGGGTGCGGATATGGGGGTGGGGGTTATTCATTGCGAACATATTACCATTTACACTGAAAATGCAGTACAGTAAATTGATAATGTATGGATTAAAAAGAACAAATGCATGTAAAATAAACACACCGTTTATACGAGTAGGCTATCTTTGCACTGAGGTTGTTATGTGGATAACTATTAGCCATGATAATCGTAATCAAAACGTAGTTAAAGTACAGTTAATAGTTACAAAATATTCGTATTTACTCTGTGTTGTAAGGAATGCGCTTTCGACTGCTATTAATTAGCTGTTTAGAAACAGAAGTCGTTCATTATTTTTAAATTATTAAATCATTTTTTGTACCACACAGTCAAATGAGTCCTCTGTCCTAAAAGGCATCAGTTGATTTATTTAACTGATGCCTTTATTTTTAACTCGGCCCCATACTGACGAACAAAGCTCTTTTTGTTTGTCAGTGAGGGGCCAACTGCAGTGCTGGAAGGCCTGGACCCCAGTGCCCCCAGCCTGTCAGAGCAGAGCCGCTGGTCCCATTGTCAGCTGACGGGGTGGATCATACCAGCGCGGGCGGCCCAGCCCTGGGCACGTAGCGGCTCCACCGTCTCACTGAGCTACGCTCTTATAATGGCACGATTAATGACCCTGCTTGTCAACATTGCAGTGCCAGGCACCCCCCAGCATAATATAGTATGAAATGCAGTTTAATGCATCAGCAGCATCTCGCCGTCAGTGAGCCTCCCTTTACGGCACTGTGGGGGGTTGGGGGCGGGCACATATTTTCTGTCACACCGCGGGGCGAGCTGGAGGCACGCTCTCCACCTGCGCGGTCGTTTTTACGCGAGGCACGCACAGTCCGCTCTGTTGCAGTGGAACGAGGAGCCGGTATGGGGGGCATTGTTAAAAGTACGCCAGTGTGTAAAACTGTCTATGATCATCTTTTTTCACATTTCTTTATGTTCAATCGTTCAAAATGGAGCCACGTACATGGAAGATGCTTGAAATTTGGCAGCTGGAATGAAGGCGACCGTCCACCGAGCGCAGCTCTTTGGATTTCTTATCGCCCTCCAGCGCCTCCCTCAGCGACGGAGTTAACGAGGCCTCCTCCTGGTTTCTTCATTATCTCCACGGCCTGTAAATCAGCGAGGCTGGGGGGAGCGGTGTTCACACGAGGGCGCGCCCCCTCAGCAGCCCGGAGAGGGCCCAGACCAGCCCCTATAAAAGAGCGAAAGACAATCCCCGGCTGGACCACCCCTGCCGTGACACACCCCCAGCCCCTCCTGACCCCCACGTAACGGGGCGGGACCGAGCGAGAGGACCCTGTTCTCACCGGGAGCCCACGAGAGGGGGGGGTGGGGTATGGGGGGCGCAGCTGTCTTTTGGCTTTTCGGCACCGCACGCCTTTCAGCAGCTCAAAGGGAGCGACCGAGGAGGCGCGGGGGGGGGAGGGTTAGGGGGCAGACGGGCCGGCCGCCTTCTGAAGTTTTTTTTTTCTTGTTTTGTTTTTAACTGCTTCCAGATTTCCTAGCCGTCACACACGTCCAAGGTGACTGTGGAGAGAGGGGGGTGAAATCCCTCCTCACACATCGCAAATAATCGGGACCATCTTGTCAGCTCCTGCTGCTTTTCAGGCAGGTGGGGGGGCCGCTTTGAAAATCGCTTTGCGGTCGCCGCTAAACAAGCACGCGCAGCTTCACTCGGGCCACTCGTGCCTCGTCATGGTGGGAGCGTAGCGGATTTCAAAGCTGTGAATTTTTTCTTTATACATGATGGAAGATGTGTATATTCGCGCGGGGCAGCTGAGGGAGTCCTGGCACCGGCGGCATTAATGATATTTATGTTTCTCCCTGGAAAAGAGAGCTGACGAGACCGTGATCCTCTCCTAAGTAACATGAGTAAAATAAGCTGCCCCCCTGAAAACCTATTTATGAGTGTTTGTCTGACATATATTGCATGCAGTGACCTTTTCCAGTAGCAGTGAGTTAATGCTGGACGCACATGGATGTGGAGTCGCGGCTCCTGCGCACATGTGCACTTGCACGCTCGCAAGCCCCCCCCCCCCCCGCCATCTACCGCAGCCCCAAGGGGGTGGAGGAGTGGGAGGGGGTGGGGGGGCACTGCTGGTCAGCGGCAATGTCACTTCCCCCGAGCGCTTGGTGCTCAAATCTGCCCTGGGGGAAGAAAATGACATATCAAATGCAGTGATCCGTGCTCCATGAAAGCTCCTTCCTGGTCAGATATCTGCGTGAAGAGTGAAATCGACCTAAATGCAAAAAAAAAAAAAAAAAAAAAAAAAAAATCGTGGGGGAGAGGGGCAAACCCTCATAGCATGGTAAGTGGTTTGGGTGGCAGGGAGCTTAAGCGCTTGTGTGCTGCGTCGCCGGAGATGAAGATAAACCGCTGTTGCGCCGCGGTCGGCCGCAGCGAGACGGCCGCAGAAATGCGCGCGGTTTGTTCCTCGTTTATTCAGGTGTTCGTTTTTCCTTTGAGCGGACATTCTGCCGTAGCTCAGCGACGGCATTGTTGCGTGACGCCGACCAGCGTGAACTGCGGCCCTGAGCGAGCGACCCGCTCACCTCGTGCCGCGGTAGGGCAGAATTCTGATAAAAAGAGTCTTTCTTTCATCGCACGATGACTCAATGGCAGACAACAAACTGTACTTATAATGCCCCAGTGCAGGCACACAATGTTATACGAAACCACGCTGTAGTTTCAACCCATCTGAGAAAAACATTTTATATATATATATTGAACATGATATATGTTCATATATGGAATTCAATACATGCATTATGGATTTATGCCAAAATTGTAGAGCATATATTACAAAGCATATCAGTCATTGCCACTTTGATTAATGCAATTTTATGCATGTGCTGTAGAATGATCCCGTTGTCAGTTTCCGGGCCACCGTCCGTGTGACGGTACCGCAGTAAATACACGGCCACTGAAGCCGGCTCCTGAATACCGGCATTCTCATTATGATGCACCTGACGTGTCTCCACGCTTTCACCTCTCTTCGCCGGCGCGCTCTTGTGCGCCCAGACCCCCGAAGTGCAGGGTTACGGAAGGCGCAACTTTCACGTCTCCTTCAGGTTTCGTCACTGCGCTAATGATCTCCGCCATTCCCGCCAATTAGCGGATGTCAGCTGGTAATAGGGCGTCTAATGTGTTTGTCTCTGTATCGCGGGAGCGTTGCCGTGTGCACCCCGCTAGGCAGACATAGCCATGCTCTTCATCTCTGTCACATGCACATACATACATACATACATATACGCATGCATACATACATACACACACACATACATACACACACACATACATACACACATATACACACACACATACATACACACACACATACATATACATACACACATACATACATACACACATACATACACACATACATACATACACACATACATACATACATACACACATACATACATACATACACACATACATACATACACACATATGCATGCATACATACACACATACATACATACACACATACATACACACACACATACATATACACACATACATACATACATACATACATACATGCATGCATGCATACATACATACATATATGTATGTATATACAAAGAGATATGGAGGCACACACGTATGTTAATCACAGGGCCACAAGCCTTGGAAAGGCAGGGCTTAGCATAGCATGGCATAGTATAATGTATGGAAATACATTTTGCGTACATTCTAAAAGCCTGAGCCTGCACCGGGTTAGGAAGCTCTGGGGGAGACGATGGCAGGGAGTGTGTGTTTCTGACATGCGTGTGTGTGTGTGTGTGTGTGTGTGTGTGTGTGCCTGTGTGCGTGCCTGCATTCATGCGTGCTCGTGTGTGTCTGTATGTGTATGCATGCGTATGTGTATGTGTGTGTGTGTGTGCTTGCATGTGTGCCTGCGTTCGTGCATGCTCGTGTGTGTGTGTGTGTGTGTGTGTATGTATGCATGCATATGTGCGTGTGTGTGCGTGCCTGCGTTCGTGCATGCTCGTGTGTGTGTGTGTGTGTGTATGCATGCATATGTGTGTGTGTGTGTATGTGTGTGTGTGTCTGTTTGGGAACCAGTGGAGCTGGGAGCCCCACTCAAAGCACTCACTGACAGGCTGCACATGTGTAATGGGGTATTGATGGGAAAGGGTGACCTCGTGAACTTTATAATGGGTGGAGCCACCACGTGCTGTCAATCACCGACTCCTATAAAATGATCAAGGCTCACTATGATTGGTTAAAATCAGCGAGAAGCTGAGGGCCGATGATAGCCCCGCCCTTTTTTGGGATGCCGTGCAGCCTGGCGGTCCCATCACTAGTGAAACGGGAGGAGAACACAATGGGTTGAATCGCTGATACACTGTTTTACTTTCCTTTGTTAAGCAATCAATCACAGAGTCATTTATGTATTCCTGTTTTTTCGTGACGACAGTGTGTGCTCGGACCTAATAGGCTTCCTGAGGGGGAGAGGCCAGGGCCGCCCCCCCCACCTCCTCCCACCCGCGGGTCACCGCCTCTCCTCCCCGGCCCCCTCCGTAGAGTCGCCGCAGTCACCCAGCACGCCGACAAAGATGAACGGCGGGCAGGACACAGTAAATCTCACGCAAAACCGCCTGTAGGGGGTGTGCTGCCGCTTCGCCCGCGCGCACAAACGCCATTGTGATGAAGATTATTCATTCTCCCGACACCCCCAGGGGAAGACTGAGCGCCGTGGCCTTCGCCTGTTACACCGCGCTCTGGTTAAACACAGGAGGCTGAGACAAACGCCACCGCACAAAGGGAGCCGCCGATCCGCTCCCCCTCCCCTCCCGTCCGAAGGCTCGACTCTCCACCGCGCCCGCCGACTCCGTCCCTGTCACTTCAACAGGATTTTCGTCCCCGTTTGCATATTCAAATGCCCGTCACCTCTTAATGTTTGTATTTGACCCTTTCTATTTGCTATTAGTCTTAAGCGAGTCCCTTCCCTCCCCCCCGCAGATACGCACGCACACAGAGAGCAACGCGGAGAGAGAATGTACAGTAATGTGGGTGGGCAGGTTCAGTTGCTAGGGTGGCGAGGTGACGCTGGTGGAGGGAGGTGCGTTATGGGTCACTGTTTGCCCAGCTGTCTCCAGTGCCAGTTGGAATCGGAGGGGAGGGAGGGAGCAAGGGAGGAGGAAGAGGGGGGGGGGGGCCGCAGAGAATCGTTGATACTTAAATAAATCACAGAGGACACAGACGTTGGCGGGGGCTTGGGCGGGGGGTGGCGGCAGCAGCCCCTGTGATCCACTCCAGAGAAAATGTCGGCGTATCAATTTCAAAAGGGACACATTCTCTCCCCCTCCCTGCACCGCCACTGTTCCCCCGCTCCGGCCCTGCCTCCCTCCCCCGTGCTAATGCCTCCCTCGTCCACAGACGCGATAATCCCCCCCTGAAGCTCCCGTCCCACGGGAATGACATTTCTTCCCCTTTGTCTTCCGCCGCAAATCCCTCTGTCCGTTTTATTTTCCTTTCCACCCTCGTCTCCCAAACGTCGGCGCTGAAACTCAAGTCCGCCGACGTGGCACTGTGACTTATCACTTTGTTGCCCTCTGCCACCTAAAAGGCTCTGTTCCTGTAATAACTTTGCGTTAGCATCAGTGTCCCACAGGTTGCATGATGGAGTGCTCGCTTCGAGGCCAGAGGATCTGCTTTGCACATCCGATTTGTGTATTTATTTTTACCTCCCCCAGAGGGGCCATACATCACTCCTCGGGTGACCCTGGCCAATCCCTGTCTCCCTCCCTCCCTCCCTCCCTCCTCTTCTCTTTTCCTCTTCTTCTTCTTCTTCTTCTTCTTCTTCATCCACTATCTGAGATCTGAGCGCCAGCTCTCTCTGCCAGACCGACCGATGGTGTACGGAGGGGAGTGGTCAGATGCGTTGACCGTTTGAAATGATATACTGTATGTAATTGAGATGCTACTGTGAGCTCTCTCTCTCTCTCTCTCTCTCTCTCTCTCTCTATCTCCCTCTCTATCTCCCTCTCATGCTCATTCTCTCATTTTCTCTCTCTTCCTTCATCCATAAATCTCTCCCACTCTGTTTCTCACCTATTGCAACTGTCTTACTGGAAAAAAAAGCTGCACATTTTGTCTCTTTTTTGCTTTGCCCCCCCTCTCCCATTGCTCCATTGCTCTGTATGATTTTCCATTGGTTCATTCCTTATCCTCCAGTTGCAGGAGCGCAGCCCCAAAATGCGACGTGGTGAAATGCAGATGCCATGATCTCCGTCATACGACGGCATAAAAGGAGAGCTGTCTCCCCAAGCATTCGATCTGTTCGGAGCGACTCCCGCGCCTCCGTTTCGAGGCCGCCTGAACAGCACAACAAGGCGCTGCCCCTCCAAATGAAGAGACAGCGAGGACTCCGGCTCCTGTACATTTGTGCCTCTTTAATAGGCCTTCCAGCTCTCAGTAATAAAGGAGCACATGACTGCACCTCACGCTGAGAGTCGGGCTCAGGGAGAGAGGTGTAGAGCTGTGCTATTGTTCGGGATTAGTTTGGGCGATATTGCCTCCGCCACCAGTAGGTGGAAGTGGAGGTTATGTAATCGTCCCCATGTGCATCTGTCTTTGTCTGTCGTGCGCAGAGGGTAATTAAGGATGCAATTTAAAGACACTCTCTAAGCCCTCGAGCCCTCATTTTGGGCGTTTAGGAAAGATGTGTCCCTGGCAATAAGGGCTTTTGCTATCTGTAGTCACCAAGGGTGGTTCAAAATCAGCCAGGCCTGAAATAAGCTCTCCATGCAGGGGGAAAACCCATGCTTACTTCAAGTATGGGTGAACTCAATTGGAATTGACTCCTGGGAAAAAAAGTTATGGAAAAAAGGATGAATTTGGATGGAAGTTAAAGTTGATAAGGGAACTGCTGACCGGTGGTGGAGATATGCCTTCTACAGGGTGCCACCCTAGTTTCTAACTGCTTCATCATCATGATTAGAATGAGCTGTTCTATGGTATTTAACCGGTACTAAATACTGTTACTGGATTGGCGGCTCTACCCTCAGGTGCTTAAATAAAGCCCCTTAGAACTATAACTCTCTTCTGGGGCACGGCTGCTGCTCTTTAGCAAGATATTTAATCCAAATGTTCTCAGAGGATATCCAGCTGTACTAACGGCAAATATGTCAAATATCTGCTATTATGTTTTCCCTGGATAACAGTGCCTACAAAACAAATAAAGAAAACTGCAATATTGTATTCAAAAAGCCCCAAAACAGAATTCCTGGCCATAGATTACTGAGAGATGAGAGCTGCTAATCTGCCTTTTTCACTGCACACACTGGCACAATGATATTTTTTGTTTGTGTCAGCCAAGACCTGCTCCGTGATTAGAGCAAAGGTTGTCTGCTGTTTTGGAAATGTGGAGGGGATGTACGGTCTATATTTAATCCTGCGGCCTGCGTGTGGATCAGTGGGCCGATTGTGTTGCGTGCCGATTACATCACTGTGGAGGGTTGTTGTTTGGGGCCGAGGACAGAGGGTTTGGTTGTCTTGAGATGGCGGGGAGCGCCAGAGGGTCCTTGAGGCCTAACGAGAGACGTAGTTGGTTTGACTTTGAACACAAGGTCAGAGGTCGGACTCAGGGTTCATCCGGACCAGTGACCTTTAGTTTTCCCAACAGACGAGTCAATTCAACGCACACAAGTCCCACTGGCAAAGCGGTGGCACGGATCTGAAATAGTTCCAGGAGGCCGGAGTTTGTAGTAAATCACGGATCAATAAATAACATTTAAATGCTAATGAACACAATGCGTGAACTGGAGAGTGAGGAAACCATTTCATCGACACATTGAAGTCTTGTTGCAGGGCTGACCAGAGCATGGGGACCCTGGCGGAGTGTTGCTCTCCCTGCCTCTAACCCCTTTTTGTTTCCTCTTTCACCCTGTCTACCTATTATATCCCATCTAAACCACAGTTGGGTTTTTTTGGACTTTCGAGGCAGAGGTGCTTTGGTCCATATTGTATTCACCACAACCTCCCACCAAATCAAACTTATTTGCATGGCACATTTCACAAAACGTTGTCACCATTGATGTCACAACACGCTTTACAGAAGATCCCAGCCTGAACCCCCACTGAAGGAAGCCTAGGGCAACAGCGGCAAGGAAAAACTCCCTCGTGGAGCAAATAGGAGTAAAGCTTGGGAGGAACCAGACCCAAGAGGGGGAGCTCATCCTCCTCTGGCCGGCTCAGGGTGTGAGTTTGTTATGGGCAGCAATGGTCAATCAGACAGTTTTCAAATCAATTCAAAATGAGCTAGATAGTGGTGAGCAATGAAGGGGTGTGGGACTGGTTGAATCAATGCAAGGCACTCTGTCACCACTGTCAGAGTTGGATAAGTAGGGGATGGATGAGGGTAATATTGTTGTTGTCATCACTGTTGTTCCTGTTGTCTGTGGTTGTGGTATTGGTATTGGTATTGGTATTGGGGTTGGGGTTGGAGTTTTTGCTGCTGTTGAAGTTTTCTGCCTTCCTGCCTTCCTGCCATTCCATCGGTTCATGTCTTTGAGTGTTTTCCCTGGTGTTCTGCCCTTATCTGTAGAGCTCTACACAAGTATTGACCCATGGACTGAAAGCCTGAGACAAGGCTCTGGTAACTGTTCAACCATGAGGCAGAGAAGAAAGATACTGCCACCTTCTGGTCAATTGTGGACTTGGCGCTCAAGGCTGAAATCCTCAGGTCAGTCACTCTCCTGACTCCAGTGCGTTCTTCTGGTACTCCGAGATCTCAAGGTCTGGAAACCCTAATGCGTGAGATAATACAAAATAAGGCGTGAGATACATATTTATTTCTCCTAACTTTACTACCACTTTTTCATATAATGTTGGTAAAAATCCATCCTCCTCTGACAGTGACTTCATTCCCTTCATTACTGCTGTTAATTTCTCTCTCACATAGTGTTACTTCCTCTTGGACTAATTATGGTGGGCCAAATTCTGCCGCTCGCCATGTTTTCTCTCTTTCTCTCCTCTCTGCCTTGCGCCGTTCCATTTCTCCGTTCCTTTCCTTGGCTCCCTGTTGCTGTACAAATTTCCCCATTTCTTTATTCGTGTATATTTCCACTGGCCCGCAATGTTGACCTTTTCCGGTGGCAATCGATTATTCTTTCCCTGGTTCTCCTTGTTTTTCCCCAATGTTCTGAACAAGAAGAGTGAGCACCCACACACTGGAAAGGAGGTGCTGTTTATTCTCCATTCACTGCACTCCTCCCTCAATACCCCTCCAGTGAGATCCAGTGTCTCTGCCGCATTCTCCAATCACATGCGCCCACCCTGATCACATGGCCATCGTCCCTGGGGGGTTTGTGGGAAGGAAAATATTTAGCCAATGATCTTTCATGTGTCCACGAGTCCTGCCTCCTAGCAACGTCCACGCTACACGCAGATCCGTCTCTCGCTGGGTCCTGAGCGTAGCCGGTCGCGATCTATTCTTACATTGTCCCAATTCCCTACAACAGCTGGGCAATTAGAAGGAGATCAACTGGGGGCAGGATTCAGCCGTTCCTCAGACGCACACCGCTCCCGATCGCAATCTCCGCTCCCACTCAGTTAGAGACCGTAGCCACGCAGGAGGAAGGAGGGAAACGAAGTGAAACTCATCACACGAGTCACACCTGAGACGAGCGGAATCACAGGAGGAACGCGCCAGCACACTTGTCAGCCTCCCTTGTTTTCCCTCAAGCCTGCGGTGTTCCCTCTCTCCGTGTGCGTGTTCCGCTGTCACGGCCGTCAGCGCTTGTGCTCGGGGTCCCCCGGTGCTGCTCTGTCGTTTATGTCGAGAGGTTTGGGCGGCGCTCGGGGGCCCGTCTCTGGAAGAGGCTGTCAGTCTGAGGGAGCGGAGCGGCGCGCCACTGCGGCTCGCCGGCCCATCTCCTGGAGAAGACCTGCCGCTGAGTCGCCATCGGGCCACTGGAGGAGGGAGGAGGAGGAGGGAGGAGGGAGGAGGAGATGATGAACGCACACACACACGTACGCACACATTCTCTCACACACGCAACCACACAAATGCACACTCACATACTCTCTCATAAACACACATGCTTTCACACACACAAACACGCACACACACAAACACACTGGCATAGATACACACACACACACACCATACAGTTACACGTACATACATATACACACAGACACACTTACATACTCTCATAAACACACACACACACACTCACATACATACACACACACTTACACATACATACTGTACATATACACACAGACACACACACACACACTGGTTCCAGACACGTCCCTTCTGTAATTGTCATATTTCCCTTTGCTCTGAGCTGTCAGTGGTGGTTTACACCTGTGCCCGCTCTTGTGGTATTCATCTCATACAAGCATTTGCACGTTCAGCATTTGCAGCCGATCGATATGTTGTGGAAGCGCGGATACCCTCAGACTTTATCATTCCCCCGAGAGAGCGCTGTCAAGCTCGTCCCAGACCACAGCGCCTGTCGCAGCCATGGCAGATGCCATGATGGCTCATGTCTGATTTGCGTTATCAATCTCCAGAGCTCCCCTGAATCAGACAGCCTCCTCCCTCTCTCTCTCACTCTCTCTCTCTCTCTCTCTCTCTCTCTCTCTCTCCCCTCTCTCTCTCTCTCTCTCTGTCTCTGTAACCCCTCCCCTGGTAAAGGTGTGGAACAGATTTCCAGACCCTAGAACAGCCTCTGGAAAGAAAGGGTTAAAGAACATACATTCCTGGAGTAGGGGGTCTCCAGTCACCGTGTCTTCCCGCCTTTCCACTCTCAGCAACCCCCAGGCGGTCAGCACACTGCAGCAGAAACCAAGGATTTCATCTGTGTGGAGCTTGGAGAGGCCGCTTCCACCATGATCATTAGCCCTAATCGTGTATTCTGCGGCACGGAGGAGGCTGCAGACTAGGCCGCTCCAGACTACTGTCACTTTTCCTTTTCTGGTGCTTCTGTTTGAACCTCTTGATGTTTATTTACACTGTAGTGTACTCGCGCACATCATGTCTCAGAGTAGAGCTTGTAAATGTTATAATGGGTCAAGGAAAAATGGCTGTTTGGACAATGAGGGAACACCAGAGAAATGGATCAAGTCCCACAGATATTCTGTGACTATGTTTCTTGATTAGGTCTAGAGTCAAGTTATAGTTTGAATATTATGTATTAATACATAATTTGTCTGACTTTCAATTCTCTCTCTCTCTCTGTCTCTCAATTCAAATTTCAAGGTGTATTATTGGCATGACATTACATAGTGTTGCCAAAGCAAAGGTAACAAATAACAACAGGCATCTCTGTCCTGTCAAGGGAACAGATGTGGGGGAAAATACACAAACACGAATATATATATGCTTCTTAAAATTTTAATTTTAATAAATTTATTTCCAGTTTTTCTCCCAGTTTGGTTGCCAATTATACCCTCTATTTATCTCAATCCCCTCCTCCATGAGTCCGCCGCCCGTCCTCCGGGTCGAGACACTCTTTCCGGGCCGATTGATCTGCCTCTTCCAAGACAGAATTCTACCACGGACGCCTTTACCTGCTCCTCGACGGACTCGTGCCGGCTCACCCTCCCCCCCCCCGGAGGCGGACAGCCAAATGCCGCCTCCGATCGGGGCTGACGAACAGGGCCGGTCTGGTAGAGACGTGGGTTTCGAACCGCGTCCCTGACAGGCAGCGCACACCACTAGCCAAAGTGTGGTTCGTTAGACCGCTATGCCATCCGCCGCCCTATATATATGCTTTTAATATTAATCTTTTTTATAACCTAATATCTCTGTTATTTTATTATCTGTACCATGTGTCTTATCCTGGTTTCCCTGTAAAGTTACCTTGGGTGTTCCGAAAGGCACTTTATGAATAAAATATATTATTATTATTATTATGATATATATATTATAATAATTATTATTATTATTGTTGTTGTTGTTGTTAATAATAATGATAATAATATAACCACTTGGTTAAATACTCAAATCTGATTGGTCAAGAGTTCCTATATTGGTTCCTATAACCTGCATGGAGATATATATAATGCATGCCTATGAAGTAGTTCCAGTGAAAGTTCTTATCACCATTACAAATTACTACACAAGCCATTCAACATTCTATCTCAATTTAATATTCTATTTGCATCTGGGAATATTGCAAGAAAAGTAATCATTTTAAAACAACAGCATAGCACCACAACAATTTTGTTTTATTGAATTTGAGTGTTGAATTAATTATTTAGCAATTAGCCACGGTGTAAGCAATAGAACTCACTCTGGGCTTCACAGCTGTATTAAATAAACTACTCCAAGGTGGTTAACATACAATCGCAGATCATGTCAGTTTTGCCTTGAGACCACACCACGCCATGGTATATTTTCATACATCTGCAAAGCCTGTCATAGTTTATTTCTTGTATGTATGTATATATATATATATATATATATATATATATATATATATATATATATATATATACACACACACACACATACATACATACACACATACACACATACATACAGTCAGGTCCTAAATTATTGAGACCCTTGATACAAAGAAAACATTTTTTTAAAATAAAGAAAAAAATCCTTCTACTCAGTCTCATCTGACCACGGCATCCAGTTCCAATCCAAGTGCCAATGCCGTTTAACAAGTGCTCATATTTGTTGATTGCTCTCAATAAAGGCTTTTTGGCAACCCTTACAAATACACGTTTGGCATGGAGGTGGCATCTATTTGTATATTTGGAGATTTGGTGTCCCCAAGATGCAACCTTGCACTGTAATTCTCCAACTGTGAGCCTTGGATTTGTTTCTTTGTCTCCCAAAGAGGTCAATGGAATCATGAAGTAGCAAGACCTTTTGGCCAAAAACCTGATTCTCTCTGCCAGGAAGCTGAAACTTGGCCACAAATGGGTCCTTCAGCCAGTGATGCCAAGCTCAAATTCCAGACTTGACCTCGAGCAAAAATGTGTGGTGTGAATTGAAGAGGGCAGTCCACAAGTGCAAAGGATCTGAAGGAACTTCTACATATACTGCATATACATTTTTTTGCTTATCTTTATCAAGATTGTGAATAATTTTGAAGTTGACTGTATGTATATATATACTGTATATATGTAATACAGATTTGTGATACAGTAAGTATACTATGACCAATCATAGAAAAATTTGCTAACATGAAATACTGTATGAAACATTAAATATTGAAATATGCTATTTATAGGAAGGAAGTTTGTGCGTTTCTCCCTGGAGCATGAAACATGTGTAGCCGCTAGTAGGCCTGTGTCTCCGTCACCAAATTAAATGGATCATTTCCACATGTCTGTAAGTGTGATACAATTTGGAAACACTTACTTTTTCAAAGACATTCTGGTCTCTCTTTTTAATCTCTCTCCCGCTCCCTCTCTCACCCAGCTGGGGGAGAGGGGGAGAGGGGGAGAGGGGGAGAGGGGGAGAGGGGGAGAGGGAGAGACTTCGCTTACTGCTACCCTACCAACAACTGAACAGTGGCTACCTCACAAAGCCTTTTTCAATCAAAGCCATGCTTATTTTTTTCCTGCCATTGTCTCTGATGTTAGGAACACAGGGGAAGACAGCATAAATTAATTTGAAAGAGAGGGAGAGATTTATTTGTAGGATATGAATAATGAAAAGATGAATATAGCGAGATGTCGTATAAAAAAAAATTGTGTCCCCCCTCCACATTAGTTACAGTCACTAAGAAAGACCTGCACCTTTATTCAATGATTATCACAATCCACAAGAAATGACAGACGAGCATTTTGAATTATTCATTATGCATAATTAAAGCATTGCTTGTGGAGGTGAAAACTGAATTCATAGCGTCACTAGTTAATCGCGCAGTGCTACCTTTTTTTTTTTCTTTTCTTTCTTTTTTTTTTTGCTTTGCAGAAGTATCTTTTCCAAGGCCGTTCTCCTGGTTCATGTCTCAAACATTGAGCATTTGTACAGCTGAATATTTACCAAAGCAATTCAGGTGAAGCGCTTTGCTGACGGCCACAGCAGCTGCTCCCTGCCCTTGATTTGAAACCGCGGCCCTTCTGCCAACAAGGGGAATTCTACTTCAGAGGCACTATACAAACCTCCTGCCTCAATGCTCTTATTCACAAAGTAGTGTGCATCCAGGAATGTACAGTGGTTTCATACAGCACATCGCACACAGCATGGCAGAACTTTACTTCCTGTTACTACGGAACCCACCTGTTCCTTTGTTCTAGTGCAGGTGCCATCTATGGTAAGAGTCCGGTGTTATCACCAGCCTCCTGTGTCAATACCGTCACAGTCGTTTTTCTCATAGTTGTATCCGTTGTGCCAACCTAAAGCAATTCATGTCAGTTATCGTATTGTGTGTGTGTGTGTTATATCATGTGCATGTGTGTGTACGTATATGTGTGTGTGTGTGTGCGTGTATGTGTGCACATGAGCACGTGTGTGCATGTGCGAGTGTGTGTGTGTTTGCACATGAGTGTGTGTGTGTATGTGCACATGCACATGAGCGTGTGTGCATGTATGAGTACGTGTGTGTGTGTGTGTGTGCGTGTGTTTGTGTGTGTGCTCATGCTCATGAGCGTGTGTGTTACTTCCTCTAGTATCTTAGAGAAAACAAACAGAGCATAGGTGCTGGATCCACGTATCCATGTTCCCCAGCTCTCAATCCCACAGGAGGATCGAACGTGCAACCTGACCTCTCCTCCATGGATGTGCTTTCATTTTCTGAGGAGATTAGACTTTCCTCTTTGCAAGTTCATCCAATCACACACACGTGCACACCTATATATGCATACACACCCAGTCCTGTGTGCACAAATATTTTCTCTGTTCACTTCCAAATCCTCAGTGTCATTTACACACGTATATATATACAGTAGGTGTCCGTTCTATGGAAGATCACAACATGGGTTAAGATTTTGTACTGGAATATATTAAGCTGTAAATGTAAAGCCACCATTGGAACTCGGATGTGTAATTCCTATGGAACCCAAACAGGTATCGGTGTGTAGCCGTTGGTATTGAACTCTTTCGAAATGTCTCTGGGTTAGGGCATGGGACCCCATTCTTCTGTTTTCCTCTGAATAAGGAAAGCTATTGTGTATGGGTCTCCATGAAGATTATTAGCAATATGTTTGCTCAGTGCTGGCTTTTAATCGTGTTCTCTTCACTGCCCGAGGAGTCTTTTAAGCGCACTAGGCTTAGAGCAAGCAGGGAACATACCAGCAGCTCCAGAGGAAGAGGAAGAGGAGGAGGAAGGCCTTCGTTAAAGCTTAAAATGCTTCACCATTAATCGATCCCTAGCCTGGCAATCGATGATCGACAGGGGAGTACAAACCTCATTGCAAAATCAATTGGCCGGCATCGGGGACGGCTACGGAAACGGACTGACCTCATTTCGGCCACTGGAACTGCTGAGTTGGCAATACGGCACGTGGATCCATTCTGAAATATAAAAAAAGGGGGGGCGCTGATCAAAAGTGGGAGGAGCGCATCGATTCATCGTGCTCTTGTTTATTTCCCAGATGCCCCTGGTGACAGGGCGGTCAGAAATGAGGGCGAGCTCATTGGTGCCGCCCTGACACACGCGCCCATGATGAGGGGTCATCTGTTTATCGCATCACTCATGAGGCGACGCTCATTTCATTCGCTCTTCGGAGGCAGGCCAATCTACCAAGCTGCCAACCCGGCAAGGCCCAGCTTCCAGACCCAGCAAGAACACGAGCGTGCGTACGCGCACGCAAGGGAAAAGACTGATACAATGACAACGCATGCTCACAGATGGATGCTGCAGGGCAGTGTTACCCTGTTATCTTCTATTGTGTAAATATTAGTACTCATATTATTAGTTGTGCATCACAGTGCAATGTGGATGCTGCAGAAAACAGAGATGTTCTCTGCCTACAAAGCAAAGGGGTTGCCGTTATTGGCTTTGAACTCGTAAAGTTGGGGGGAGGACACATTGCCTTAAGACAGGATGGCCCCCCTGTGAGCAGTAATCTGACCCCTGACCCAGGACAGCCCTACTGGGCAACAGAAGCAGGGAGCTTCCTGACACAGCCCCATCAGGGAGCAAAGGCATGTTTCAATGCTGGTTTATGCATGTGGGATTCTCTGTTGCACATTATTCTTGTATAGCAAAAGTCTGTGCATTTGGGTTTTCAGGGTGCATTATCACCTACTGTTGGAGGGTACTCATACTGGATATTCATACCGTGCTTACACAATGATTCAGCGACACCTTGACCTGACCATGACATTTTAAAATAAAATGTATTAATTAATTTTTATTATTATTATTTATTTATTTATTCATATATTTTATTTGCATTTACATTAACTTCAGGTAACTTGATACACCTGTGGAAATTCAACAAACATCCAGGCAGCCATTATAGTGGGTCTGAAAAGAGATGGATGACACGGATTGCGCCGGGTACACTTGAAAATAGCCGGTGAGAGCTTGGCATCACTGCGTCCGCACAGTGTACTGTGTTTTTTAGCATGCTTCACTGTGTTTCCCGGTGCATATGGTGTGTGGACGGGTGGACAAAGTACGAGAGTGAGAAACGTAAACTCGTCCGATGGGGTCATGTCCAGCTGAAGCATTCGCTCACAGTGCAGTGATGCGCCAAATACTCTGGGATTGACTCTTGAATGTGCCAGTGCCAACTGTGGCTAGCAGACCCTTGGGGCGGTGCATAATTGACCGTAGTGTCGCCCAGGGAGAAAGGGCTTCAGTTGGAAGGGTGTCTCCCGCTTCGCTGCACACTAGCAGCTCCTCTTGGCCAATCGGGTGCCTGTAGTCTGTCTATGCCAGCTATGCAGGAAGAGCATTTCTCAGGCGCCCGACAAGTGGACTGCAAAGTGAAAAGAGGTAGCAGCTGGCAGGATGTGCTGCATGCACATGCTAGTCTTCTCTCCCCTCTGTTGAAATATGATGCATTCCAAATTCAAGGAAAATAATAATAATCACTGCCATAATCATTCATAATTGTGTAATAAAAAATATAATAATAGTAATAATAACATATTAAAAACCATAAGAATTCAATTGGGGGGGGAAATATTTAAAAAAGAACCCATAATGAAGAAAAGAAGATCTCTGCTTTTGGATGAAGTGAGCGAAAGAGAGAGAGAATCTTCCAGAGGGGCTGATTTCTGGGAGAGGGAGAGAGCGGCAGTGCAGCAGAACGTTCTGTCACCAGGGAAAAGGGTCCTGCACATCATCAAAACGCTAAAATACACAACCAGCTCCTGCGCACGCACCACTCTTCAACACTACACTATTCTGCTGCACTGCATTGCCACTGGAACACAATTACCAACTTAAAAGCTCTTCAAGAGTGTGGGAGTACTATATATAATATATAAATATTACATAATGTGAAATAATCTCCTAATATAATGATCTGGGGTTGTACCTTCCCCTGTAAGGGATCATTCACTGCCTTGGATGGATGGATGGGGTCATATTCCTCCCTCATTTTACAGAGAGGGGGGGTCCATACTCCTGTCCTCGTCTGGCACCTCACGCCCCCCCAGCTAAACCCTGTGGATCCCTCTGTGCACTTCCAGTACATGCAAGTCGTGACTATACTCTTTCGAAACACGTGAAAGTGTGTTCGCCCCTTCCCTTTGATGGGGCTGCTTTGGGGCTCTCGGCTTTCTCGACGCGGTCATGTGCGCTCCAGCGTTCAGAAAACATGCTCGTATTTGTCGCTGCTTCCGTGATAATGCACTCGTGCACTGTGCTTTGGTGGTCCTGTAAGTCAGCATGGATAAGGGCATGTGCTAAATAAATAAATATATAATAATAATAATAACAATTTGTGTCCGCCATGAAAAGCTCCCGCAGGGCTACCAGACACACTCACGGCATGCGGGCATGCTGGAAGCGCACTGCCCCCTGCTCTAATAATGCAGCGGAAGCACAAAGCATCGCTGTCGTCCGCGTTCTTTTCAGTAGGAAAGGTCAGCGTTATCAGCGCTTTCTCTTTAGTCTCTTCTCTCCGTTTTTAAAATAAAATCTTCTGGTCACAGAGCAACCCTGCTCCTTGATACTTCCTGCCGCATCCGTGGCGCTGCTGAAGCCAGCCCGAATCGCTGGGGAATCTCCCCTCGTACACGACGTTTCTATTAGCGTCGGTTTATACTGCGATTCGCAATTTTACGCGACTTCGTAAAAACGTTAGACCTTAGCTGTTTTTTTATGTTGGCAGTTTGGGAAAATACGAAATAATTCAATAACTAAAACTGTACTTTATTGCCCGTTTAGAGAAACAATGTAAATGCGCGGTCGTACAAATACAGTAGAAACAGTAGACCCGACCATTCTTAGGTCTTCGTTGACAACATTTGCTGAGGCTTGCCCAAAATCAAGTGATACCACTTTTCCTGATCATTTAGACACCCGTCTTGTTTACCTTGTCCTTAGGGATTGAAGATGAGTCCGTTTTTATTTTATTTTACCTGGTACCCTCAACGTTACAATATCATTTCTGCTCTGGAATTGGGTTAAGTAACAAAGGTTTATGGATTTTACCCTTGATTACTTGAAATACATCAGCTGATGCCACTAATGCTAATCCATAAGAAATTGTTTAAGCCTCTCAGATTAAAAGGCAACATGGAAAAACATGAATGGAAGCTCTACAACATGTTTTTTATCTTTAAAAATATATTTTTAAAGCTATTCTGTACAGATATTTGGACAGATTGATTCAATCTAACATATTAAAATGATCCATTCCTAGCTGAATTTAGATTTTAAGCAGCTGTTACTTATTTCATTACTTAAAAATGACCAATTTTATAAAGAAATTGTTCCAAATTGAACGCAAACTGTGTTGCAGCTAGACTGAATCGGGTCTTTGGTTTCTCATGTCAGCCACTTGGAGACATGTTTTACAGACCTATGCTGTGGTCTCCCTGTTGTCTCTCAGTCACACAACTACAGAGTTGTTCATTGTGTGTCAGGGGAGCACAGACGGTGTGCTGGGGGAGTGGTGGTGGGGGTCTATTCCCTTCAGCTCTTCTTGACGCCCCCCCATCACCCTACTACCTCCACCCAAGTGAACTTGACCTTCAGACAGGCCATTATTCTCTGGCACAATATACGCCCCCTCTCACCCAGATAGAGGGCCGCGGACACCCTGAAAAACAGGAGGCCGCAGCAGCCCACAGCTGCCCAGTGAGAGAGCCCCCATCCCCACCCCACCCCCCTGTCTGGGCTATTCAGCAGGGGAGCCCGGCTGGTTAAAATGAGAGGGCCATCACTCCCTCCTCCCCCCACGCTCAGTGTCTCAGGTCACTTACTCCACTTTGCTCAGAGGCAAGCCGGAGCTTTTGACAAGAGCGGAGCAGCAGGAGCACAATGGAGGTGGAGATGTGACTCCTCCTCCCCCTCTCTTACTCCTACGAGCACCCCATTGCCCTTTGGATTCCCAGCAACCCCCCATCCCTCCTCTCCTGGGGTTCAAGTGGGCCCCCTTTTCCTGGAATGCAGGGTGGCTATTTAAGCGATGTGCCCCTCTCTGCCCCTCTTTACCTGGCGTACGAAAACAGGACAGTGTGTTTAGAGAGAGGAGCGGACAGAGGAAGGACCGCTCCACCCACCGCCACGCAGAAGGGTCACAGGGAAATGCAAATGCTAGGGTTGCTGGTCAAGAGCTCTGACCAGAGCACACACAACACACACATTCACGTTACATATAGACCTTCTCATTCAGGGAATATACAAAAGAAAATAGCGGGCTGCTATTCAGAGAAGGGAAAATAATGAGTTGTACCAGCAATCGGCCTGGGCGTTATTCGAAACAAGGGGCTGTGGGCTGTCGCAGCTGCCTATCGTGTCCATTTCTTTAACTGTTTTATTTTGCGTGATGGTAAATGAAAAGCTCCGAGTTTTTAGCGGTCTACATTCAGACTCACTTGAGACCGGAACTGCACAGGGTCAGAGCGGGAGCATGTTCCGATCGCTGTGTTTGTGGTATCCTGTCACTCCCTATCAGCGTGCTGCCACTTGTGAAAATGGACGTTTCTCTTTCAAATGAGCCACAAAAGAGCTTTTTTCCCCCCACTGGTATTTTCATCTCTTCAGACCCACTTCTTTCCATGCGAAAAGGAAAAAGCCTGCAGAACTAAAACAAAGAATGAACAAATAGTGTGGCACAAAAAAGGATTTATCAAACTGTGTAAGCAAAGCTAATCAAGGGGAGAGAGAGAGACAGAGAGAGCATGAGAGAGAGAGAGCAACATACCGACTCACACACTGTTTCTCCGTCTGTCTGTTTGTTTTATTTTGTTTAGTTTTTTTTGTCTCACACAGGCACCAGAAGTGTGTGATTGTTCAATGTTCACAAATGCCCTCCTCTCTCAACGGATGCTCAAAATCTTCCCTGGAAAAATTCTCAGAGAGCCATACGGACCAACAGCAGGCGTTCGACTGGCCTTCCTGCTGCGGATCTCTGGAGAGGCCCTTGCAGGTGAGAGGCAGGTGTCAGCACCCGTTCCCTCGCCCCGCAGTTCTGTTCTGTTCCATTATCTCTGACAGACAGGCTGAGCGCTTCAACCTGCCAGCATTAACCAACATGGGGGAGTCCTTCTCCCTGCATCCCTGCAGTCCTCACAGCAGGGTTACATCACCTCAGGTAATTCCAGACAGCGCCACCTGGTGTTTAATACCCATACGCTCAAATGTACACGCAAACAGTCTTTCACAGTATAGTACAAACCTTCACACACACCCCAGAGAAGCATGAAGCTTGAAGACTAATTAACATGAGCTTGAGTTCTTCTTAATTCAGGGAGATTAACACTATCAGATTTAAGTAATATAATTAACTGCAAAGTAGCAATGATTCACATAAGGTAGTAGTCTGCTGTGTAAATAATGAAGGGGAAACAGGAGTTCTAATTGGATAATTATATATGGGTAAACAAACACTTGTAGTATATTGAATATTAAAGACAATGTTTCATGTCTTCCGAAATCTCTAAAATAGCACCTTTAGGCAAATAATAGGTTGCTAGTCCAAGAGAAAAAAATGAATTTCTGGGAAATAGGCCATAATTAGGTAATTAGGCAAAGTGGGGATGAATCACCAAGAGCCCAAAATTGAGAGCTTATTGATCATTATCCTGTGAGTACTTTGCTTTACTTACACATCAGGATTCATATTTTCAATCTGTGTCCTGTCTGCTTTTTTGAACTGTAATTGTTTCAGCTGCAAATATAGTCATTCTGTATATCAATGCTACTATAATTTTTCATATATTACCACAAAAAAATTTTTATATTATGTAAAGATATTGTTTTGTTGCTGACATAAATGTAATGCATGAATGTTCATTCATTCATTCATTATCTAACCCGCTTATTCCTGGTCAGGGTCGCGGGGGGCTGGAGCCTATCCCAGCATGCATTGGGCGAGTGGCAGGAATACATCCTGGACAGGTCGCCAATCCATCGGAGGGCACATACACCATTCACTCACACACTCATACCTACGGGGAATTTAGACTCTCCAATTAGCTCTAACTAATGTATTTGGACTGTGGGAGGAAACTGGAGTACCCGGAGGAAACCCATGCAGACACAGGGAGAACATGAAAACACAGAAAGGCCCTGGCTGGGATTTGAACCCGAGACCCTCTTGCTGTGCGGTGACCGTGCTATCCACTGCACCACCCTGCCACCTTGCATGAATGTTGAATAACAAACTATGCATGACTTATACATGCAGTGAAATGCAGTGCGAGCTATGAAAAAGTAATACCACTGAACATAGGTTGTGGATTTTGTACCATATTGCACCATATTACAATGCCCTGTTGTGATTGGAAACATATTTTCTGACTGATAGATATAGGCTAACTATTAACACCACCTCCATGATGACGGTCCCTGGCTACTGCTGCTCCACTGTCACCTCTTGTGACTGAAATAGCACTGTTAATATTCGGAATATTAGTACTATTAAGTAATCAACCTTGCCTTCTATGAGTGCACCCAAACCATGTCAGGAAAATGTGCCCCACACTACTGCAGAACCACTAAAAACCTTCAGTGTTGAAACACTGATATGTTTCCATTTTTTGTTCACTACCTATTTCCATCATGGAAACTTAAAAGAGAGATTATCTCTTGTCATTGTCTTAATTACCTCTCAGATCACAAAACGTTTCCCAGAGAGCAAATTATTATAACGAATTTTAATTATTTAGAATAGTATTTTGAATTAAAATTGTGTAATTTTTTCTTATTCATTAATAATTAAAGCAGTATTGAAGATCAATTCTATCCGAAAATGAATAAAACAAATATGTGCAATACCAAATCAACGTCTAATTTCCACAGAACTGCGAGGCATGACGCTACCTGTTTTGAACCCTTCAATCCGAACTCGAAACGAGGTACAATACTGTCCTCAAGTGGGAACGACGGGTAGTGCAGAGGTTGTTTGAGGTAGCTATTGAAAATTAGATTCCAATCTCTGAACAGATCCAGTGCTGCCTTTTACACCGCAGTGCGGCGCGTTCGGATTTTGTCAGCATGCCTGGTGTCGCACGTGTCCATCATAGAAGACATACATTTGCCAAACAAAGATACGAGTGGGGAAGATGAGAAACCTTAAAAACCCATCGTTTCTGAACAAACAGTCATACTGGGCACAAATATTTTCTGAAACACAAGTAGGCTATGTGTGTGTGCGTGTGTGATGTTCAAATAAAAATGGCTAGCTAGTAGTATATCAATCATGCGCGCGCACACACGCGCACGCACACACATTTGGATGCAGTTTTCTGTTGATATCATTTTATTTTACTGCACTATTAATTGTAACAGCTATTGTACAATAATGATTGTATTTAAATAAGGTCATACTGGCCACATTTATGGAAAAGGAAGCAGTTATCGCTTGGCTAGCAACGTGGATATAACGTTTCACACTAGCCTGAGCAAGGTACAGTGTGCTTGTATTCTTCATATACGGTAAAACTACTTCAGACAATCTACTTCACTAGCTGATATGACAAAACAGATGTTCTTATGGACTACTCATTGTATGTGTGTATTTCAGTCAAGTACACGGTGCCAGTGTTAATACCGATTGTAATGCTCCTTTCACGGATTTGCGAATCCAAGTGGAAACGTTGAGGTGGGTGAGATGCCGATGGGCTTGATCATTTTCGTTGGAATCTTTGGTATGCCGCCAGATGGCAGTGATGTTAGTTTTACTTAAACATACAGAAATGTTCAGGCATTTGTGCAGACAGCTTCCAGTGGGTCTTGTTCATATCCCGGATAAATCTATGCCTGTGTGCTTGAGTTACAGGTGGGTCAGACGATTGAGCAGCAAATGTTTAGGATGTTTCCTCTGTGTACGCGCTATAGGCTGTGTTGTGATAGAAAAAAAATGTGTTATTTGTGCACTACCTATTACGTACACTGTAATAGGCTGCAATAAAGCACCTTTCAGAAGGTGTTGTTGTTAGCTCGCTAGCTGTTTTGCTAACGACAACGAGCATCAACGGCAGCATCTAACGTAGCAGCTAACCTTAACTAGCTAGTTTATTTTTTAAATCTTAGCAATAGCTTGCAACTTAGCTAACATAAGCTCTTTGTAATAGTTTATTAGACCCAACAAACCTAAACAGCTAAGCTAAGTTCGCTAACTAAAAAGGGTTCGATAGATGTATTACCAATTTAAATTGGTCAATTTGTGGACTATCTCTTCCTTTGTATGTTACTTAACTAGTTTTGTACTTCTCTAACTAGGTAACGTAGCATTTCAAATCTGAGGAATGTGTGCGAGATGAGAACTCCTAAAGCTATAATGTTGGCTAACGTAAGCAAGCTAATCTTATCGATTTGTGTGTGCTCAACCCATTGCATTGTCCCCCAGATTAGCTTGCTACCGTGGTAGCCAGTCACATCAGTCGATTACATTTAACTGTCTAGTTAGCTCATGTTAATTTGGCTAACCACAAAAAACAAGTTCGTGTCCTCGCTCACGAGACATCAGTCTAGCGGGTAGCCCAAGTTTACTTGCCGAGCTAAAGGAATTAAGACTGGACATGACTTCAGCAAATGACTTCCTTGGTGTTACCGTTACATTGCAGTTACTTAGTAACGATATATAAAAACTGGGGTATCGCGGTTTTCAAGGACAGTCCTGTGTGGTTAAAACCGTACAAAGTCATTAGATAACGCCAGTTTTAGCTCGCCGTGGGAATAAGGTGCATGGCTGGTTTTGGCAACAAGATGTTAGACAACACATTAAAACAGAAATAAGCGATGGCTTTCTTATTGCCTATTTCGCTCCCCGGTATTCAACAGCTTGACACTTTGAATATACTTAAGTACACGGTCCCACACTGAAGACGTTTGCGGTCTTTAAGTAATATCGGCCTGTCATATAGATTTGTTACTAATTGATTTATTTTTGAATAAGTCGTTTACTGTAATTTATTGTCCTACCCTACACTGGATCTACATGTAGCTAACTTTGTGTGTGTGTGTGTGTGTGTGTGTGTGTGTGTGTGTGTTAGTGTTGGGAATGCAGCCGCCACTCCCACCTGCCGCAGTCCGAGAACTGGTGCGATCCTGCCTGCACAGGGACCCAGTGGCAGCTGACCTGCGCTGCAGCCTATTTGTGGCTGCCGCCCTGAGCTACAAGCGGGACTCTGTGCTCCGACCCTTCCCACCACGATACGTCGACGGGGACAACAAAGAGTTTGAGGCTCTGGTGAGTTCAGCTTGGGAGTCTGAAAGTCAAAAAGTCGTCTTCTCGGTACAGTCTTTTCTAGTCATGTCCTATTTTAAAGCACATACTCATTAAAGGTACAGAGGAGTGTTCGAATCGCCAGTGTTCCCATGTTTGCAGTACGCAGAGCTCACCTGACCGTCTGTGTCTTGGCTCTCCTCCAGCTGTCAGATGTGAGCTCCCTGCCGGGGGTGAGGGAGCTGGTGCGACAGGGCCCTGGAGAAGGGGAGCACCACCTGGCCCTGGTGCACTGGGTCCTCTCCTCCAGAAACTTTGCTGTGAAGACGCTACAGAAAGAAGAGGTGGGGGAGCAGCTTCTACAGCCTTTTTCACATGGTGGCCCCTGCTGATAAGAGCAGTACTCTTCTTTTAAAGTGTGCCAGTATCTGCGTGCATCTCAGTGGCATATATGTGTGAGATTAGATATTCACCTGTACTCTCTGTGTTATCTCCTCCGCCTCTTTCCCCGCTCATCTCCTTGCCCAATCGCATCAGTATGCTCGGATTCGGGTCCTGACGGAGTGCGAGGGGACGTCAACGCCCGTCCCGGACTTCCTGTTTGAGCTGGAGTACTGCGACCAGATGAACGCCAGGTTCGAAAAGACCAGGGGAGAGCGGAACCTCCTCTATGCCTTCCATGGCAGCCGCCTGGAGAACTTCCACTCCATCGTCCACAACGGTTTACACTGTCACCTGAACAAGGCCAGTGTTCTTATCATAACCAGCCTACTGTTCATACCACCATTGTTCAAAAAAATCATTTCTGGTACTTTTTCTTTTGCTTGGAAACAATACTACTATTTAGTGAGTCTAGGTGGTAATGTGACACTTATAATTGTAATGTTATCATTGTCTTTTTTAACACTGTTTATTGCCATACAAATTTTCAAATTCCAAATTAACCATGGTGCTCAAATGTATAACAGTCCTCGACCTACGCCGTTTCAGCTTGCATTCATTTGTGATCATGGCATAAGTGAAGAGAGCATTGAAAAGGCAGAAGCATAGAGAGTTTTGCAGTAAGCCTTTATGAAGTGCTCCGTTGAAGGTTCCAAACTAAGGTTGCTGCTGTTCATCTTCATTATGCAACATTAATGCCCCCCCAAAGAATTATAAGGTTATAAGGGGCAGCATTATGCATTGTCCTACTGACTACGACTTAAGGACTTTTGTGAATTTTGTACATTTAGAGTCAAACTCATTGTTGTAAGCCTTTGAGTTTAGCTTTGTCTTATACTACAATGTAATTTTACAAGTGCAGTTTTAAATGCACATTTTACAATATACCATGCCATTTATAATTCATGAAATGGTTGATGGTCAATTGTACAATTTCTTCTATGTAAAAATTTGACTTGCATTGTCATGGCTTTCATTGCCTTTTTCCAGAATGTAACCTGCTGTAAATGCAAGAGCTACCTGTATATAACTATAATGTAAATATAAGCAAACAGGCTAGATTTACAGGGGTTCTACACAAATGTAAGAGGGAAAGTTTGCTTCATAAGGAAGATGACAAACCTTTGTGCGGGAAGTCCACAGTCGCTAATATGTTGTCTCTTGTACTCACAGACGTCACTGTTCGGCGAAGGCACTTACCTAACTAGTGACCTCAGCATGGCTGTCCTCTACAGTCCCCATGGCAACGGGTGGCGCGAGAGCCTTCTGGGGCCATTGCTAAGCTGCATCGCTGTGTGCGAGATCATCGATCACCCAGACGTGAAGTGTCAAGTGAAGAGGAAAGGTAACAATGAGCAGTACGCACACACTCACACTCACAAATAGACACGGCACAGTAAACAGCCGTATAACAATCGTCGTAGCTAACGCTAGGTACAAAAACACAATTTGGTGGTATCTGAACTGCATTTCAGACTCTGAGAGCGTTGACCGTCACAGAGCAAGAGCGAGGAACAGCGAAGGGGGCGAGGTGCCCGAGAAATACTTTGTGGTCACAAACAACCAGCTCCTCCGGGTGAAATACTTGCTGGTGTACTCCCAGAAACGGCACCGCACCAGGTGAGGTTCGTCTGGATTCTTTCAGGCCCGAGGACTAAATACAGCTTCGTTGTTGGGAAAGCTGAGACGGTCACTGCTGAAACTTAAAGACTTAATGCAGGAAGATGGCTGATGGCCAATGGTGTCTTCAAATAATGTACTGTGTGATTCACTATGCTATGAATATTGTTTGGCTGCTCTCAGAACCATTTAATGTAGTGCAGCCAGCATTTTCTTTTTGTCTTTTAATGTAGTTGTTTTTGCCTGTCATGTGTCCCATCTTTACAAGAGGATTGCATTTGGCTGCAGTACAGTGGTATTTCAGGAAGGGGGCAGTGTGGAGTAAGAGCACCAATGTGTATTGAGGGGTCAGTGTAGAGAAAATGTGTCAGCAGTTTGTGTCGAGTAAAGTTTTTTTTGTTTTTGTTTGTGGGGGGTCCAGGCACACCAGAGGGACTTCCTGGCTGGTCCGACACCACTTTGCCATCATGATGAGCCTGTATCTGCTGTTACTCATCCTTATCGGTGCCTTCAACTCCACCGCCTTCCAGTCCTTCTGGCACAGACTGTTCCGGTGAGAGGAGACTGGACACCAGCCTCCTTCATCCCCCCCCCCCCCTCCCCACCCAAAGTGCCTTCTCTAACGCAGGGCCGGACAATCACACGGGAGACATGCAAATCCTTCACCTGGCTGCACAGGAAGGAAGTATCCTACACATGATTTCTTTCGTTTCCCTTGTCTCATTTTTAAAAATGTCTCTTTTTTTTGTGTACATTTGTCAGTTTTTGGTTGCTCAACAGGCTATGACTACGCACTCTGTTTACACTAAAGATATGAGTGGTTTTTGTTTTTTTAAATCTACGGTTTTCTGTCTCTTCTCCTGTCCCATGCTTGATAAGAAGCAGGAAATATCACTCAAATCCTGAACTGAAATGCATGCCAGTGCTGTCTGAAGGGAACGTTCCCACAGATGGCTTCACATCTCCTGCTTTGTAAGTTATTGGCAGTGTGCCGTAAGAGGACCTCTCCACGCCGTTCCTTCCCTGACCTCGAAGGGCCCACTGCAACCTTCGTCACATTCCAATCCTCACTCTTGACTGTAGTCCTGTTCTCTTCAGATAATAACTGAAATTCCTTCACGCGTCCCAGTTCGGTTCATTCGTCAAACCGCACACCACAGTGGTTTTGTACCTATGAAATGACAGTATATGTAAGCTGTAAGTACACCTTGTTAGACTACCTACCTACTGTGTGAAACCCTCAACACTTAATTTGCTTACACACGGGCAATTGCATGCTTACAAATATGTACATGTGTAATTGCACAAGTGCAAGGCCAGTCTGATGTGACGTCTGAACAGTCCACTCTTGCTGCTGATAAATGATCGTGAGCAGCGATGCATAAGGTGTGGGATGACACCATGAGGAAGTTACTGAACCTTTTTGTCCCTAGCCTTTGATGGGAAGACGCATGGATCCATGGAGGCCGGAATGCACATTTAGCCTTGCGTCGCTATACTGCGGCAAGCGTTGTGCCCACATGCACTTCAGCTGTCACATAGGGCAATGAGACCACGCCAATGGACAAAACTGCTATTCTTCCATTCTGGGTCCATTTTGCTCAGTTGTTGAAACGGAATGCATGCCATCAAACCTTGTATACCGTATACCGTATAAGGTATCGATGTTTCAGTCATCCTTTCCCTTCCACTCTACCTCCAGACGACACATGCAGTTGGTGTTTTTGTTTTTTTCACGCTTTGAAATGCATTTCAAGGTTGGGCCATATTTTCGATAAGTACTTCCTGTTAAGGTTTTATGAAAAGAGGGATTTCCTTTTAATGCACCGTCACAATAGTGTATTCTTGGGCGTTTCTGAGGTTTCTCCAACATATCCAAACAATTGAAAACTAAAACTTTGTTTTGGTTTTTTAATATTTAAATGGAGTATTTTCTCTAAATAGTATTGCATAATTCCCAATAATTTATTTCTTGGGGCAATTAGACGATCTATCTTTTTGCCTCTGACTTTTCTTTGCTTTTGTGTTTCTATGCAAATACAGATACTGTATCGTTTGTCATTACTCATCTAAAAACAGTAAATCATAAGTTAGCAATTTGAGTGTTTCCTTTCTGTTGGTTTTTGAGGTGAGTTTGCAGCTATTGGGGATGTTTAGACCAATGACCCTTTACCTATATAAGTAAGTATTACTTCTTTCTTTTCACTGTTTTTGTCAATTATTGCTAAACTGCATATAATTATAACCAAATTGAATGCTAGCCCAAATTTCTTAATATAAGGTAAGTAAAAAGTGCAACAGCAGTTTATTTTTACCCCTTCATTTTACTTGAGTATGCTATTGTAGTATACTGTTATGATATATTATTTAAAATGTATGTGCAAGTGTCTCTTCAGGAAGATTTTATTCAGGAATTCTTGAATGCACATGCTGTACACATTTAAATATGTACCATCCTCAAAAAAAGTTAATGTAAAATTGGAAAATATTATTTGTGCAATTCAGACTCAAAAGGGCTCACTGCAACATGTTACTCTTATGTCTGCTTCACGTTCCAGTCCTCAGTCTTGAATGTAGGCCTGTTCTCATCTAAAGGAATCTAACCTTTAATTGAAGTCAAATTATTCAAAGGAAAAAAAATCCTTACCAACAAATAAACATTTTTCTCAAAAAAAGTGTCACAATTATTGGCACCCTTAGAAATTCTTGTGTGCAAAATCTAAATTAAGTATATTCCTCATTTATATATTTATATATACACACACAATGGGGGAAATAAGTATTGAACACATCAACATTTTGTCCAGTAAATGTATTTCCAATGAGCCTATTCAAGTGAATTGAACTTGCACCAGACTTTGGTATTAACTCAAAAAATCAAAACATTAAAGTCCATATGTAAATAAAGTTATGTGTAATAAAGTGGAATGAAACAGGAAAAAAGTATTGAACACACTAAGAAAAAGCAGTACACCACAGCAAGGAAAGGCAAGGAACCAGCTGAAAACCATAACTACTTAGGAGGCAACTCTACCTCCAATCTGTGCTAATTAATGTCAGCTGGGTTAGAATATATTGATGGGCTATAAAAGGTTTTTTTTTGTTACCAAGGTGCCACACAAGAAACATCTAATGATGGGTAAAAGCAAAGAGCTCTCAAGACCTTCACAACCAGATTGTTGCAAAACATGAAAATGGAATTGGCTACAGATGTATTTCACAACTTCTGAATCTTCCAGTAAGCACCATTGGGGGCATTATCCGTAAGTGAAAGCACTCCGCCATCAACTGGCCAAGCACAGGAGCTCCTTGCAAGATTTCTGATCAGGGAGTCAGAAGGATACTTAGAAGAGTAGCCAAAGAGCCAAGGACCACTAGGAAAGAGCTCCAGAAAGACCTGGAGGCAGCAGGTACAACTGTGACAGAAAGGACAGTAGGCAATGCACTCCACCGCCATGGCCTCTGTGCACGCTCAGCCCGCAAGACTCCACTACTGAAAAAAAGACATGTTGAAGCTCGTTTAACATTTGCCAAACAACATTTGGACAAGCCAGTGAACTACTGGGAGCATGTACTCTGGTCAGATGAGACCAAAATTGAACTTTTTGGCTGTCACACAACACACCATGTTTGGAGGAGAGATGGCACTGCACATCACCCAAATAACACTATACCAACAGTGAAGTTTGGAGGTGGAAGTATCATGATGGGGCTGTTTCTCCTCTCGTGGTACTGGCAGACTTCATATCATTGAAGGAACAATGAATGGAGCCATGTACAGAGAGATTGTATACCGCAAAGGAAACTGGGTGGACCTTCCAGGTTTCCAGAGAAAGAAAAGAAAAAAATCAACTTGTTGGAATGGCCCAGTCAATCACCTGACTTAAACCCAATTGAACATTTGTGGAAGCATCTGAAGATCCAGATTCACAAGAGGGCCCCCCGCAATCTTCAAGATTTAAAGACAATCTGTAGAGGAATGGGCCAAAATCACACCTGAATACTGCGGGCGATTAGTTACTTCATACAGAAAGCACCTTGAAGCTGTCATTACAAACAAAGGCTTCTCTACTAAGTATTGAATTAATTTCAGTTAGTGTGTTCAATACTTTTTCCTATGTCATTCCACTTTATTACACATAACTTTATTTACATATGGACTTTAATGTTTAGATTTTTGTCTGGATTTCTTGAGTTAATGGCCTCATTGGAAATACAAAAGTCTTGATGTGTTCAAATTTTTCATTTGAATGGCCTCATTGGCTGAAAAAATACATTTTTATTAAGCTGGGAAAAATGTTGATGTGTTTTAATACTTATTTCCCACCAGCCAAGTGTCATATTGGCTAATATCAGCCAATAGCCAAGCATCATACATGTTTATCACACACACACACACACAGTGTATTTATATATATATATATTTATTTATTTATTTTTTCTTATAAAGTACACCGGTTTTTAGGAACTCTTAAGTGGTCATCCATGACTGTTTTACTGGGGTATAAATATGAGGTGACACACAGGCCAAACCCCCTTTGTCATCCATCAACATTGGGAAGATTAGAGAATACACAAATGAAATGAGACAAAAGGTTGTTGACCTTCATAAATCAGGCAATAGCTATAAAAAAATAGCTACACATCTGAAAATACCCATCTCCACCATTAGGGCAATAATTAAGAAGTTTAAAAACAACTGGAGCTGTGATGAACCTGCCTGGAAGAGGGTGCAAGTGTATTTTGTCCCCACGCACAGTGAGGAGGATGGTTTGAGACAAACATTTCTCCAAGAATCACAGTTGGAGAATTGCAAATGTTGCATCTTGGGGTCACCCAAGTCTCCAAAACTACAATGAGACACCACCACCATGCCAACCAGCTATTTGGAAGGCTTGCCAGAAGAAAGCCTCTGCTGTCATCGAACCACAAAAGTACATTTCTTTCTAAACTTTGCTTGTGTAAGAAGTTTGCTAAATGTCACTGGAACTTTGAGTGGAACTGGGTTATATGGTCAGATGAGACAAAAATAGCGCTTTTTGGCAACAAACACCAGAGGTGTGTTTGGTGTAAAAAGAGGGATGGAAAAAATGACTCAGTCCCCTCTGTGAGGTATGGTGGTGGATCTGTGATGTTCTGGGGCTGTTTTACTTTCAAAGGCCCTGGGAACCTTGTTAGGATACATAGCACCATGGACTCCATCAAGTACCAGGAGATTTTAGATCAAAATCTGGCTGCCTCTGTCAGGAGGCTAAAACTGGGTCATGGTTGGATCTTCCAGCAGGACAGTGATCCAAAGCATACCTCCAAATCCACACAAAAATGGTTCACTGACCACAGAATCAAGCTTTTGCTATGGCCATCCCTGTCCCCTGACCTAAACCCTATTGAAAACCTATAGGGTGAGCTGAACAGGAGAGTCCACAAGTGAGGACCATGGATCTGGAGAGATTCTGTTTGGAGGAATGGTCTCAGATCCCTTGCTATGTGTTCTCCCACCTCATCAAGTATTATAGGAGAAGACTCTGCTGTTATCTTGGCAAGGAGAGGGTGCACAAAGTACCAATACTTGTGACAAGTTTTTGATTAAAAAGTCAAAATCAAATTTTTTGATAAGGATTTAGTTTTTCTTAATAATGAATAATTTTACTTCAATTAAAGGTTCGATTTCTTCAATTTTGAGTGCAAGATCAAGCTGATGAACAACAAATACTTTTTTTTATAGCCTTTTTTGCTCATCTTCACCAAGGGTGCCAATAATTCTGGAGAGCACTGTACACTCATAATGATGAGAACAGACTTGGCTCATCTTGGCTCTTGGCTCATCATTTACCTCCAGTCTAGAGAATATCTCATATTCTCCCAGTAGTCTAATCCAGATCTCCTCCCAAGCAATGAGAGGGTCAATTCTTGAAATTTCCTGCACATTTTTATTTTGTCTTTTTATTTTACTTTATTTTTTTTTACATAAAGGGCCACGCCCCCAACTCTTTTATTGGTTCTATCCTTCCTGATCAGTTTGTACCCTGTTACATTGTACTGCCCCATCTGCTGCATCTCAACAATCTCATTAATCATTAGTCTCAAGTTCCAAATATATATATTTTTATGCTTCTAGCATTTAAACAAAGGAACTTCAAAGTATTACTTGTATTTATTTTTTTCTGCGCTCCCGACTAGACCAAACCACCTCTAATAACATTATGCTCTAAAATGTCTTTATGTATTATAGTGTGTGCAGAGTTGACCTTTCACCCTTAACACTAATTACCTCCCAAGTCCCTAGTTTAAATAATCCTCTGTTACCCTAAACATGCTGGCCCAATGCAGGTGCACCTTCTCAAGCTTCTACAGGGCACCCGTGTCCCAAAAGGGTGTCCCAGTGCCCCATAAATCCGCACCCCGCTTTTCTACACCAGGTTTGTAGCCATATGTTCATATCTCCATATAAAATGTTTGTGGTACTGGCAGCATTCCAGAGAAGACAACCGTGGAGGTTTTGCTCCTGATCTTTGTTGCTAATTCTACAAATGTATCCTGCAGAACCTCAAACCTACCTTTGCTTATTTGCTCCGACGTGGACCATGACCAGTGGATCCACCCCTGCTAACCCCCGCTTGTCCCCAAGCTCCCGGTTGTTCAGTTCAGTCACACCATGAGAAGGTATACAGGTAAGTTAAGTAAGTACACAGTTATACAGTGCCGTATACGTCATGTAATTATACATATTTACATGGCACATAAACAATACTTGCATATGTAACTACACAATTATAAGGAGATTTGTTTCAGCACTTCTCTTATAAAAATCATTATCACCACCAGTGACAGTAGCTAAGCTCGAGGCCAGGTTTAAGCTAAGCAGGTTGGCAAACTTCTCTTTCTTCCCCAGTCTGCAGTGAAATGGATAGGAACCGGTTGGTTAGCTGTTGAGCGAAGATTTACTGTTGCTGCACACACTGATCAAGCACAGGAACGTGACGTCATTAATGCCGCAGAGCTCACAAGACACTTGGCTGGACAGTATTGCTGCACAGTGTTCACAAAATGCAACCCTTTACAACATTCAGAATCCAACCAAAGGGGGAAAAGGCATACAAATTGTTCTCAACTAGCAATCCTCACTGTCCCAACACATACATTTTTTTCAAATTGGCTAAGATTGAGCTTGTGGAAAAACAATGGCTCATTTAATTTATTGACTCAGAGACGCGGTCCCAAGACAATCAGGAGGACCATAATGAATCCACTTTGTACAGCCGAGTATTAATGCATGTATCAGTATTTTTTTCTGCTGTGGCTTGCTTGTATGATGCAGCCATTGGCTGACACTTGAAATGTTCAGAATTTGCATTCAGGCTTGCATTACGCAAAGAACTGACCCAAGAGTTGTGGTATCTGCGGGATGCCTTTATGGCCCCGGACACCTTTAAGGTCCGCTCTTATCAGATTGTCGTTATCGGTAAAGAATAACAGGGATGATATATGGACTGGATAATAAAGGCGGCGTTGGTTTATAGCAAGGTTATGCATTCGGTTGGTAGCCGAAGGTGATATTTTCTGCGTCAAGAGTACATGTTTGGGAAGCTCCTGAAAAATCTTGGCAGAAGGTTTTACAGAAATCAAGGTTATTTTGAAAGTGGGCCAGATCCATTTGACAACAAAGAGTATTGATGTACGGCCAGAAAGAAAAGGGAACATCCATTATGCCAGTATAGTATGCACCACCATGGCAGCCCCTCAAACAATGTTGCGTCTAGATACCTTCCCCGCTAACGACTTAACCCCACCCCAAACTCTAGCCCTAAGATTAATCTCAATGGGGAATGGGCCCCACCCATAACCATGATGATTGGTGCCATTGGTACCAAGGGTGGGAACTAGATGTCACCCCTCGACAAGATCAAGGTGGAGCTGTGGTTGGATGGAACACATGCACTGTCAAGATACCAGCCAGTTTGAATGAATGTGCTGTTACTGGACTTCTGGCATGTCAGTTGAAACTAAGAAGATACTGAAGTGTGCGGAAGGTTTGCATTGCAGCTTTTGTGGAAAAGTTTGCCTCGAATGCTGCCTTGACGTTTCGCCTGCTCTGGTGTACTACTGCTGATTAGCATGACATTATCAGGTAATATCCAATACCTGTGTAGATTCTAAGACGCAGAGTGTACTCAGGAAATTATATTTTTACATTAACTCACTTTTACATTATAATATTTTTAAATGCCCCACGGAATGATTTTAGCTGACTGCACTGCTTTATTTTATTACTGCTTTAGGTCTAAAATTACATGCTCGCACTAAGGTAGAGAGCCGTCAACAAACTGCAATATGTGGCAGAGAAATAATGTGAAAGGGGAATAATTCTATTGTACCTCACTGGATGAATCCTTGTGGGTTTCAAATTGACATGCATTGAGAGACCAGCAATACGTTGTGCAAGCATGACACCTTACTGAAATTGGGGGCATTGTAACAGATGCGGTAGTACAAGTGGTTTTACAACCCATCTAGTAGATTGTGAGATATTAGTGCAATAACGTCTTCTTTATCCAAATTTGACCTACCGCACAGTGGTCTTTTTGCTGTTGCCACAAAAAAAAAACCTTTGTCCCATCTTTGTTTCTGACAGTGAAGCTCTGGTTTCCAAATTCTTGCTCCATGTGGAGAGAGAGATCATTGCATAAAGGAATCATTCACAAAAATCTGCGTATGATGCATCCCAGCATATTAAAACACCCCGTTAACCACATCCTTGAAAATGGTAAACATTGAAAATACGAGCGATTGGGCCATTGCTCGTAAACCCATAAAGGTTAGTTCTGAAGAAGGGGCATTTGTAATAATTAACTGTTTCTTCTTCCGAACATCTTTATACACATCCAACTTCAAAAGGGCAGTGAACACAACTGCCCATTGTCGGTCCAGGCTTTATTCTTGTCTTTTCGCCGGTCTGATTGCAGGCCAATAAAAGGCCTGTTATACAGTCACCCTGCCTTTGTCTCAGGAGGGCCCGTGGGCACCATTTCATAGTTTAGTGTAAGCGATTTTAATCCTCATGACACATCTCAATAGACTTGCCCATATGTGATAACGTGAGACGGAGACAAACAGCATTCACTTTTTTAATGAAATGGCACGTTGCACCAAACATCGGTGTCACAATATTTACTTGGATTTCCACAAACCAAATGCGACAATATGTACAGTAAGACATGTTAAGTGTCATACAAAGGCAAAAAATCCCAGAAACAAGCAAAAACAAAATTGCTACAAATCGATACGTCTCAAAATAGCTGCCAGGATTGCTACATTCTAGTGAAGACTCACTTCGAGGACCTCCCGCGGGAAAGAATGCTTCAGCTCACCGTATTTGCACAGGCAGGCATCAGGCATACAAAATACCCCTCTGCATTGCTCTGTGGAGAGACAAACTTGTCGTCATTGAGCAGTCATTACACAGGGAGGATAACAAATAGCTGTGCGGCCTTGAGTTGTAGGCCTATTGTTCCCTGAGGAAATGCAGCTAGTCTGTATTTGAGAGCAATAAATGAAAGTAAAGTAAAGCAGGTAAATGAAAAGTGTCTACGATCAACTGACGAGCACTGAAAAATGTATGCATTCACTACTGTAAGTCGCTTTGAATAAAAGCGTCTGCTAAATGGCATATATTATATTATTATTATTAGCACTCACGTGCAGGTTCTGGTGGCACACGGGGTGGCGCGCCTCCGTCGCATGGCTGTGCACGCACCTCCCGAAGCGCTGCAGGCATGCGGCGTCCGACCGGCCACAGCCCTCAGGGCAGGCGGGGGGCTTCAGCACCAGGCAGCCGGAGCAGGAGGTGTGCTGGCAGGAGCCGTGGCACTCCTGCTTCTCCAGCGCCACAGACCTGCAGGAGAGAGGGGCAGGGTCAGAGGGTTTGTGCAAGCGGATGTTCTGTCGCGTAGCACTGACCCCGGCATCAGCCTTTTACATTTACATATTAGCCATTTAGCAGACACTATTATCCAGAGCGACTTACAAGATGTGCATTAATACATGGTATGATCAATCATTGTTCGCGCAAGAGATCAGTATAGTGATGCAGTAATATACATAAATGTTGGCCACTGCATACAATACCTGTAATACATGGAAGGAAAAGTTTTTAATTAAAAAAAAAAAGAAAATAATAATCTTTTAACACGCAGTGGTTAGGCTTAGGATGAGGGCTGGGTAAGTTGATCCATTACAGGCATTTAGCAGACATTACAGGCATTTAGCAGACGCTCTTATCCAGAGCGACTTACAGTTTACATTTCTTTACATCCAATCCATTTATACAGCTGGATATTTTACTGAAGCAATTCAGGTTAAGTACCTTGCTCAAGGGTACAACAGCAGTGTCCCACCTGGGGATTGAACCTGCAACCTTAACGTTACAAGCCCAGTTCCCTAACCATTATACCACACTGCCGGCCTCCTGGATCAGTATGAGGGGGTGATGAGAACCTGGAGGAGGGCGCTGCGGCGTGACCCCGCTTACCTGGCCGAGCAAATTTCAGAGGGGTTATCCCGACAGAACTCCCAGGTGCATGCTGGGAGACAGCTTTCCGCCTCCAAGGGATTCATCACTGTAGTAAAAAAAAAAAAAAAACATAAAATCATTGCTGTGATGGTGTTGCATCAGCTTTTCTGAAATAATGCGTTTGGAATTTCAAAAGGAGCCCCCGTTTTCTGCTCTGTTCCCTCGTCTTGATTTCACATGAATATACAATTCTAAGACAATAGAATTATCCATGTAGATGCAGTTTAGATAAATGGCACCTTTTTTGCATTATGGCTGAGATAAGAAGCGTAATTATGACTTTACTGACTCCGGAGAGTGCGTTTGAATCAAAGCAGGCCTTGACCGCACTGTTGCTTTTCACAGCTCATAAATGAGATTGCCTTTGACACTGCCAGGGTCTTATCGCTAAGACTTCACCAGCAGTTAAAACTAACTGTACACCTTTGTGCAACCCAGGCACTGGGACGGATACCATCAGCAGAAGATGATGGGCTGTATGTGAATAGAAAGTTTAGTTTTTTTATGTCGATATGTGCTATTGGGAGAATTATGTTTCAGTATAATGTCAGTCTTTAAAAAAATATATAAGAGAGTTGACCTTGAACCATAAGATTTTTGCCCGATGGTTCATGCATCATTTGTCTGTATGCCTTGCCATCGCTGCTACCTGGTGAAGACCATTGTCAAAATGCATTGAGCAAAGTATTGTTTTGAAACTGAGTGAGTGCTGACCATTCGTCTTTGTATCGCATTTACTTCCCTGGGCTTTCTGTCACCCAAAGACTTTATTTTTTTATTTATAGAGTTGAGCGCATCAAGTAAACTGGTTCAAAATGCATCGCTGGCCAGTCTAATTGCTCCGTGACCTTGTGTTCTGCATATAAATAACAGCCAGTGGTGGCCTATGGGCAAGTGCTTCCCAAAATTTTCAAGACATGACCCACTTAAAGAATGAATGCATTTCCTGTGACCCACCCCTTATTAAAATGTATTGTAAAATGCCTAAAATATTTTCAGATATGGAATTAAAATAGATTTGTTTCCCCCCATAATGTCAGAACAACCTCATGTACACTGTAACAACTTCAGTTTTTAATTTGATTTGTGTTACAGTGATTGGAAAGTGTTATAGTATATGGTAAAACAACTTTTGTATTATATTATATATAATATATATTTTAATTTTATTCAATATTTTTTTGTAACACTTTTTTCCATGTGTAACGTTATATTGCGACCCACTTCTGCCCCTCTCATGACCCACAGTTTGGAACCACTGAGTAAGAGGACTTAACTTAACAGAAAACTGTCCTGAATCTGTTTTTGATTGGTTTTCATAATGAACAGACTTGCCAATTTAAGTAAGAATTTATTCTGACTTCATTGTGCGAATGAAGCATGATAGTATTTTTCACATCACAAGTATTTTTCATTATAACGGCAATGAAGTAAAACCGGTAGATTTTCCATTATAACAAATGATCTCATGTGAAAAGCACAAAGTTCACGTTAACACAGATGCGATAATGTAGAACAGAATTGTCTGCTAATGGATAATCTTTAATTAGGCATGTTTGTTAGCCCTGCAAAATAATTTTTTTCAAGATAAATGTCAAACGCGTTCTTTCCTTACCTAATTTGATTACACCAGGCGATGAGCAAAATAGTTGTTCGGCTTTTAGTGCGATGTAGTTTGAATAGCCTAATCTTCTCTAATTAAATACACATACTCGGGACACTCTAGAGCAGCCATCCTCAACCCTGGTCCTGGAGGGCTGCAGGGTGTACAGGTTTTTGTTGTTACCCAGAACTTAATGATCACGTAAAGTGGTTGATTCACACAGGCAATTGACTGTTTCATTATTGAGTCTAAATTGGTTGTGTGAGTTTTAAGGTGAAAACAAAAAAAACAGCACACCCTGCAGCCCATGGTTGAGGACCACTGTTCTAGAGAAGGTTCCCCTGAAGAGCTCCCTTTCCTCACAGACGGGCCTTACCCTCTTTACAGGTCCCGCGCCGCTCCGCGCCGGGCTTGTCCTCGGCCGGGTCCTGGTAGACGCACACCAGCCCCTCGTCACACTTGCCCAGGTAGTCCCAGGTGCCCCCGCAGCTCTCCCCGGCGGTGCGGGCGCAGACGGGGCAGCAGCCGCAGATGCCCGTGGTCAGGCCGCCCTTGCACTGCAGCCGGAGGGCGCGGCGCGGGGTGCAGTGGACGCGCTCGCAGGGCGGGCAGTGGAGCGCCTGCAGCGTGTGCCCGCCGTCCACCGGGCTCTGTGCCCGCGACGTCCCCATGGCCGCCCCCGCGACCAGCAGCGTCGCCAGTGTCACCAGACTCGTCATTATGCGCTGGGTGTTATGTATTAACCTGTGCCGAGGGGAGACCCAGTGGCACCCTTTTATACGTCTGCACGGGTCAACACCACTGACATCACTTCCCAGGTTTATGACCTCCACCCTCCTCAGCAGCCAATGGATGAGGGGGTTTACTGTAAGCGTGTGCAGTCTGCAGACACACCGTTAATTACCCCCCGGGCGTTATCTTTACAATCTCTCTGTTGTTTTCTGTTTGTTTTCAAGCATTTCTTCCTTTTGAGCAATTTTAGATAAGTCCGCGCAGTGTGGAAAGACTGGTCCCTTTGTGATGTGAGTCACGTGACTGCGAAAGAGGGGCAATTCAGGGTACGATCTGATAATCAGCTGTTTCTGACAAGGACAAGATTAGGACATTGGCAGGTTATCTGAGCAGACCTGTGTGCTTTTCATAAGTCGGCATAGTCGTAATAAAATAAAAAAAATAGAAAAGAATCCACCGTCTGGTTCGACTGTCACAGACGTCTCTGAGGTCGAGCCACTGATCTATCAGGGTCCTTATCTTTGACGCGGTACACGGGTGGCCATATATTTCTGAGGATTATTTACAATAAAATTGTGGTTTTGGCACAAATTAATGGCAATAATAAAGGGCACATTGTCCCTTCCTCAGAAATAATAACCGACATCAAATGCAATTACATCACGCACACAAAACGGAATTGAACGTAGAGCACAATGCAGCTTTGTTAAACCTCTGCCAAGACCTGGGCATCTTGGCAAGGGGACTGTTGCCCAATGCTGTACGGTGCTGCCTCTACAGGGGGATGGTCCCATGGGACGTTGAGAAGAGACAGGGAGCTAAGGGCCAGAATCTATCTGGACCCAAAAGCTCCCAGATATTTACATCACTGATGCGGATGAGCTGATATGGAATGGAGGGAGTGTATTGCAGTACAGCTTAGGCCTTAACCAGTAGAATATATGAAGGTCACGATTATGGTTGTGGCACTCGTAACCCTACATCATCCCTTCGGTCTTCGTCAGGAGAGAATGAGAGTGGAAAGCATGGCCACGTTAGGGTTTGTTGTCACGTGCTGGCTGATGTCCTACTCTGAGGCCGGGTGATGTGAAACAGGAGCAGCAGGGGGCAGCAGTCCTTGCACTGATTGTGATCTGTGGCCCCAGTTTGGCAACTGTGCTTCTTGGAATCCTGCTAGCGGTAATGATAATGGTCAAAAATCACTCGTTCTGATTTGTGCTTTTACGTTAGGTGTTGTTCCCATCCAATAAGCGGACCTAGGAATGTGTTTCACCACAAGAGGGAGCAACGAGCCACTACCACTTTGAGTACAACAGTTTTTTGGCCTACTATTCAGGAATCTAGGTTTCTTGTTTTCTGTTTTTGTTAATTCCTCTCAAAGGGCCAGTTTGATTCTAAGAACACACGTCTAAAGTCCAATGTACATTCTCTAAATTTTCTAATAATTGCCCAGTTGTAAGGAATCCTTTAAATACATTTAACTCTGTTATAGGCCTACTCCAACATCCAGACAGTTTAGCTGGAAATATCTAACAGTTGCATTTATCTGCAAGTCAAAGTCAAGGACAAATGTTGATTTAAATCCAAATCAGAGTATCTGGTTGGTGGCAGCTACATAATGCAAAAAAGTGAGATCAGACTAATTTCAGACTGTGAATTTCAATGGTTTCTGTGAGACTGGAAATATTGAGGTTGTGAAGGTTGGATCCTGGTTTTGTTATGGTGGATTGGCAGGCTTGCGCGGTTTGGTGATTAAATGGCAATAGTAAGGTCATTGGTTTGAATCCTGGGTAAGGTACTGCTGAGTTCCCGTCAGCAAGGAACTTAACCTCAATTGCTTCAGTAAATATCCAGCTGTAGAAATATAAGCTTATATAAGAAATAGAGATGTGTCAGTCATGAGCAGTGTAGTTGCACCTGATCACTTCCCCAGGAACTCTGGTCCCTTGGGAGGGGGGGCACCACTTCCTGTCTGCACTGCACAGACTTCCTGTCTGCACTATATGGTCTCTGTAGACCGTGTCCAAGCATTTTTAGTTCATGCGTGCATACCTTTACATACTTAGGGATTTGTTTATAAATAACCTGTGTGTAATGCATTTTAGCTGTTTCTTCTTTTTAGTTTATGCATATCGTGAATATATCATGGTAAAGCAATTTGGAAAAAATCACTTATCGGATCAACCACCTACAAATCATTTCCATTCTTGCTTAAGTGTAGACAAGAATCCCTCTGCGAGAGATATGGTCAGTGTGCCTTGCAGGCCATTGTAAGCATCTGTCACCACGTTCCCGAGAGACACGGTCTGGAACGGCCCAGCGCTGAGACAAAAGCTGGAATGTAGCAGATCGGGCCCACCACCAGATGTAGCTGCACTTAGGAAATAAATTCAATTAATGGGTGACGCCAAGGGGGTTGTCATTTTAAAGCAACTCACCAAAAAGGCTGCTGGAACTTGTACAGAGAAGCCTTGTGTTTAAAAGATGGAACTGGATTCGAGATCAGGCTGCTGTAATTTCTTTAAGCAAATCTGGATTCCAAAAGCCCACTGCAATGTAGCACATTCTTTTGGCTCAGGCCATTAGTCCGATAGCCAATTCCTTAACCAAAAATGAGAAGCAGATGGTTGTCCTAACAATAGCATGTATTTATTGTTTTATTGGCAGCTATCATGGAATTGTATTAATGACCCCAAAGTAAAGACAGATATTCATTTGCTTAATTTGTTTTAGAATTATTTTGTTTAAATGGCAAAATGTGGAATTTTCAAAGTTCCACCATGACACGTGGTGAGCAGTAAACCATGGAGATTGGAGACTGAGAATGAGGCATGTCAGGGAGTTTGTGTAACACAATGCCTTTGTGGGGAAAAACGCATAATGTGATTTTGACACCAGCAGCTCGCTTTGGCCAAAAAACGGTTGTGTTCACAGCTATTCTGTATTCCATTACTGTTCTTCACCTGCTTCTTAGCCACACTTTGCCCTCTCCCACTTTATCTTCACTGTTCTGAATCATTGTGATGGTCCTTTGTCAAACCATTCTGTATTTCTTGGATGAAATATTGACAGGAAGCCACCCTTGAAAATAACAGGCCTACTGCAGGGTCAAACACACACACACATGTTTGGTTTAGTAATGGACTTATGTGTGTTCGTGCGTGCGTGCGTGTGTGTGTGCGTGTGTGTGTGTGTTTGGTTGTGTGTCTGTGTTCGTTCTAGTGTCTTGACTGAGCAACAATGCAGATTTTTTGTCTTCCGCTGCCAATACTTCTAATCTTCCAGGAGTTGTCTGAAGCTGTATTCCAGAGGTGATGTTGTGACCCCCCAATAAATAAATAAATAAATAAATAGCTGAGTAGGTCAACAAGAACCAATTCCCTAAAATGACAACTTAACAAATTATTATTATTTTTCCTTTTTTTAAATTTACACTTTTGACCTGGTGTCTGGTGAAGACGTGAGGTGACTTGTCATCGTGTTAAAATACTTGGGAAAAGATGAGTCATACTTTTACGAGACATAGCTTTACGAGTAATTCTGGTTAATCCTCACACTGGTGGCACACTCGTAACTGAGGCGATAAAACGGGTTTAATGAAACGTCCTCAGGATGAGATTGCTGATGAGGTTAAACCTGGGACACATACGCTGATCCCACCTCTTAGCCAGCTCTTTATCTTCCTGCATTCAGTATTCAATTTTCCACCCTAAGAATATGGGAATTAAACCATTGTGTGTTTTGTATGTCATGGCACAATAGCTGGCTATGTAAATGATAAAAGCAGGTCTGCACAGTTTATTTGATTTGATTCCCTTTAGGGGTATGACACAAACATTGTACCTATTATTTGGCTATGCGGTTCCTTTCATTTCTGTTGAAATTGTGCTTCCCACAAATCGTATTCCCACAGAGTAACGAGCTGTGCCGTTTCTTTGTGACCCGGAGGAAATTCAACCTTCTTGAGTTTCCTTACACACAGCTCATCTGAACCAGGCTGAGCTATCAGCCCAGTAGAGCCTATGGCTATCCATCACAGCAGGCCTCACTTGTCAAGGGCTTTTATTTTGCTCTTCTCATAGTAAAAGGCCGCCAGACGTAGGATGTTGTAAATGCATTATGAGAGTGGAAGCACAGTGGAAGAGACCGAGAGATTAGACAGGGTGATTTATAGACACGGGTTGTGGAAGGTCTTGTATGACTGAGTCATCCGATTTAGGGAATTGGGATTTTGGAGCCCACCTCTTCTTGCCTACTCACTGTTCACTTTTGCCAAGGACGTTAATATTGAGCAAGATGAAACCTCCAAGCGCTCTTTCCGATAGTGTCCTCTGAACCAACACCATAAACCGCAATGCCCACACACTCCTTGCATCCTTTATGGGGGTGTTCCATCAGCAACTATTCAGCTATATGTTTTCTACATCATCATTTTATTTGAGTTAATTGAGTTGGTTCTGTCTTAAAGGATATAAGTGAAATTTAAGCTTGCATCCAGGAGTTGTGCTCCAGACATGTATGGAGGCCACCATTGTTCTTGTTGCGTAGGGAGAGACTCCATGGCTAAGTCCCAAAAAAACACTCTAGTTCCCTTTCCTGCTTCTGTAACTGCCTCCCTTAATTCCCTGCCTCCCTGAGCCACTGCAGGAGTCATCAGCACATTGTTGCCGGAGAGAGCGATGACAGAAGAGAAAGAGAGAGAGAGAGAGTGAAAGAGAGAAAGAGAGAGAGATGGAAGACCTCATCATTCTGCTGATACAGCATGTTACCCCTTGTTCGGGTCAGCCTCGTGTTTCTATTTTCACCCTGTCTGCTCTGTATCATTCAGCTGTGCTTGGCCACCAGCAGAGGCAATCACACATCTTTGTGTATCTGCGTTAGAGCAAGTGTCTATCTATAGTAACTGCCAAAATGAAGGAAACACCAACATAAAGTGTCTTAATAGGGCATTGGCCCACCATTTGCCACTAGAATGGCTTCAATGTGCCTTGGCATAGATTCTACAAGTGTCTGGAACTCTATTGGAGGGACAATTCTTTCATGAGAAATTCCATAACTTGGTATTTTGTTGATGGTGGTGGGAAACGCTGTCTCAGGTGCCACTCCAGAATCTCCCATAAATGTTCAGTTGGGTTGAGATCTGATGACTAAGACGACCATGGAATATGGTTTACATCATTTGCATGCTCATCAACCCATTCAGTGACCACTCGTGCCCTGTGGATGCAGGCATTGTCATCCTGGAAGAGACCACTCCCATCAGAATAGAAATGCTTCACTAGAGGATGAAGGTGATTTGGCGTTTATCTTGCCCTTTAAGGGGTTGAGTGGACCTAAACCATGCCAGGAAAATGCACCCACACCATAACAGAGCCACCAGAACCCTTCATTTACTGAAGTGTTTCCTTTATTTTGATAGTTACCTGTATATGCGAGAGCCTTATGTCAGTGTGTAGGAGATTGCGATAGTGTTTGTACCTTTTCTTGTATGCCCTGATGCCTCGATATAGCATTCTACCAGTTTTTGTTTGTGTACATCTAAAAAATCATAGTTTCTTTTGCTAAAACTATGCATGTGAGGAACACGTTGACAGAGATTAAGATCCTGTTTTGCTGAGGTGTAACAGCAGATGTCTTGTCTGTGTTTTGTTCGTGTCTTGCTTATGCAGCTGTTGATGTGGATCTTTCTTAACTGGATAAATGAGCACTTGTCTGCAGGGCACCAGCTCACACTTATGTCATTTTCCCACTCCACACTCCTTTTGCATTTCACTCTTTTTCCTTGGAGTTATGTTTGTGAAACCTGTGGCTGGAAAGGTTCCTTTTGTATTGTATTCGCTTGTTTTAGACTGTTCGTCTTTACTTGGAATTCACTAAGCCTTACATTCTTACATGTTTCATTTTTTTAAATACTTTTTTTTTGTCATTTACTTCAAATGTCTTTAAGATTGATGTTTATCTATTGGCTGTTTTTCAATTTGATATGTGTGCTTGCTTCTTTTTAAAAAACCTGAAACAAGGCCTCTGGCTTCATGTCATAGCAGATGGAGAAAGGCCCTCACATCCACAAATATGCAAGGGTCTCACAGATGGACAGACAGAATTAGGCTACATATTTCTAATAATCTGCAATCTTAAGAGCAGTCAAGATACATTTTACATTAGGCCATTTTTTTCCTTTTCTGTTCTGTTCTGTTTCTGTATGTCACATAGCGTTTCTGGAGATGGCAAATGGATTGAAAATAAATTAATACATTTTCAAATGGAAACAGCAGGGCCTTCAGTAAGACCTGGACTTTGCCAGTAGATCGTTTCTACATTACTGGCCCCCTGAACTCAAGTTCACTTCCCTTTAAGTCAAGTAGTTGTCCAGACCTGATTAATGATCTGTAAAGACCTAACTAGTCACCAGTCCAACCTACATCGTGAAGTGGGGCAAAAAAAATCACCCAAGAACACCTTAATACTCTGACAGTCCCCCAACCCCCCGTCCCACTTTTTTCCCCATAGAACCTACTGCAGTGGAAACTATGCTGTATAAAATGAGAAAAACAGGCTGTTTAGAAGCCCCACCACAGAATGTCTATAAAATTGATTGATTGTTGTGTTAACATTGAAACATCCTTCGGATGCTGCAATGATTTTCCTCCAGGTTTCCCTTTCGAGCCCATACAGTGACCAGCGATGTACATTTTGGATAATGCATGCTTCTCTCTGAAAATCAGGAGGAATAAGGAGGAAGGAAGAATGTTCCTGATACTGTTACCAGAGACCACTCTGCTTGCCTTCTCTGCTGGAGTCATTAAATACAGGCTCTCAGTACACCCATGCTACAGAAATCCCTAGGGCCTGCGTTTTGGAGTGATGTCGAAACATGTGTAAGGCTTGAGGGAAGCATTTGATCCTCAAACTTTGCTTCATCTCCACAAGAGCTGGGAGGATCTAAACAAGCATTATCTTAAATCAGTATCAGTATTTAAAAGGTTTTTTAGGTAAGTGCAATTTTGTCTTTTGTAGGCATTTGAATGAAATTGATGAGACCGAATGTGTTTCTGTGGCAGTCATCAGGCCCTGTCGGTTAAAATAGTTTTTCAAGGAAAACTGCTAATGATAGACTACGGGAATTAGCTCACCAACTATAGAACTCTATGACAGCCGTTTACAGGGGATTATTGATAGATACATACAGTAGGACAACAGTAAATCAATCACAGTAAATCAATGGCAGGAACAGGGGAAAGCCAGTCAGTTTGATGACATAAAACAATGTTATCAAACAGGAAATCATGCTAGCTGGGAGAGTTCATTTCCTCTCACATCATCTGTCTATTGCCTTGTTGTGATGTGAAGCAGAATAAGGCCTTTGGGCCAATGAGCATTTCTGTTGCATGGCACATAGACAGAGTAAGGTGAGTACTGAAGGGGTTGTTGGATTTTGACAGAAAGAGGCAGCTGCAGATGTGAAAGAACAGCTTGTTTGACTTCTGTTTACTTTTGAGCAAGGGACTTGTTTCTGGTCAGGGTTGAAATTGTCTGCTGTTATTAAGGAATACTAAGGAATATAGACTTGACTTCTGTATCTGTAGGACATCTTTAAATGTCTATATTTTGAAAAGTAAATAATTATACCCAGAAATGTTAAATAGGCTATGTTAAGCTATGTCTCATATAGCCCAGTTATAATCTCCGGACGGGTTGTGTTTGGATGTCTTATTTAATAGTTATCCGTTGTCCACGATCTTATTCACAACATTGGAAGTTATCAAGGTTTGTGCTTTTATTTTAGTGTTTTTTTAAAAGTCGACCAGCTTTCATTTTTTATACGCGCAATGCTCGTTTCTATTTGGCAAATTGCACAAACTGGGAGTCGATTATGGCAACCCGTTTTAACATTTAATCCTCGAGTTTCTGATATAAGGCATTAGACGTCTCGATATCAGAAGCTATCAAACCTGACAAGTATATGTCAAAACGGATTGCTATAGTCGACATTCTTAAGTAGCACAAATGATTTGTATTATCAGGCTACTGGTGAATCTTAACAGCCGAACGTATATTGTTTATCAAAGGCACTGTTGGCTGTTATAAAATCTACTTATGGATGGTGAATGAGTCACTCTTTATCAAAGTAATTATGCAAACATTTCCCAGTACTGCAATCTCGTCTGGTAACGGTTTTTATACATCAAAGCAGCATGAAATGTATTTTTTGGCATCGCGTTGTATTTGTAAAGCTGTATATTTTGGGTTTGTTTGCACTTCGTTATCTAGTGAAGGTGTTAACTACAAAGTACAAAGCAGACACATAATAAATCACGTGGTTCCACTACCATCTCATCCTTTAAAAAAATCGTAATCTGCACTCCCGAACGCATCATGTCTCCTACAGTGTGTTTAGGTGTATCGCTTGATGTACAGCCATTTAACCACGGCGTTGGTGGAGGATGCGTAGCTGTTTCCTCGTGCTCTTATTGGGCTTCATGTGAGTGGCATAGCGCCAGTGCTGGTGTTCTACACGTCCCTATATAAGACAGGCTGACAGAAGACTGAGCACAGCTACTGTACGCCACACACGGACACTCAACAAGGTAAGACCATACTCTATACTCCACCGCTCTGCTGTTCTTTCTCTCTCTATCTCTCCCTCTATCACTCTGTCTACCTCCATGCTTTCAGAACGGCTACTTTTTAAATGCTGTAATTATTTTATCAAGGGTTGCAATGAACAAGAAAATAAGCATTTCGATTGAGATAGGCCTATCTGTTAGTTGTGAGAAGATACTGCTTAAATATGGTGTCATAACTTTTTTCCTTCATTTTGGAAGCTTGACATTTTTAATGGTTGAGGATTTTTAAATATTCTGGATATTGCGTACAAAGATCTGATAACCAAACCATTACCAAACTCAGCTTGTGAATAAATAGTTTAAGATGTATACACACATGCAGCACATGTACAAAGTTCTGCAAAATACAAAATACATGGGAGTTTCCCTGAGATATATATACATATTTTCATATTTAGAGGTATTCTACAAAAGTGATTTACTTTAGTGAGTCAGTATACATTTGAGTGTGTACATGCATGTGAAGGGGAATATGGTGTGCCTGTATTTTGTAGATGGTTGCAGAAATACTTTAGCTTTCCCCTGGCACCCCCATGATGTCTCCCACAGATGTGGGGGGATTCTGCTCACATCTGGAATATTCTTTCCATTCTGTTTCTTTGAAATTCATTTCAGGCAATGCATAATGTGAGGTGTTGTACTGTTTTATTACGAAAGAAAGACATACGTACATCGTCAATAGTCAACAGTCCCATGTCTACTGCATATATTGAAAGGAAACTGCATTCCAATTAGTTAACGTAGTTAAACATCTTGATTGGTTTTGTTTCGTTTGTAGAACAGCATTTCTAAAACAACGGCTGTAGCGAAGCTGATCTTTGAAAGTGGTTATTAAAGAAATTACTTGGCTACCTAAACAAAATATTTTTTTTCCACTCTTGTTCTACAGGAGATCTACTGCTGGACTATTACTTGCGTTTTGATTGGTTGGTGTGTGAAGGTCATCGTCAGGGGTCAGAGGTCAGTGGTGACAGCTGAGTACAAGGATGAGCTGTCTATCAGTGAGTTCCCTCCTCCTCATCCTGGGAGCTACATCATGTATCCAAGCCCAAGGTTTGTCTGTGTACAGTTTACCACACATATTCTGTTTTCACTCTTCATCCTGGCCTGTGGCTGAATACCTCCTAGCCTCAAGACAACTGGCCAGAACCTATGGACATGTTTGTAAGAATCATACTTGCAGAACAACTGTGTGGCTCTTCAGATTTTTGTATAATATTTAAAAAAATGTGTGAAAGTATTTTTGCACGTGAAAGTAGTGTCCACTTCCTGGCATTAATTCAGCGCACAACACCACTGCCAATGTAAATGTGTGGGAAGTCAATAACCGTGTCTAATTCAGTGATCTTGGGTGTCTCAGTCTTAAACCAGTGGCCTTGCAGGGAGTGAACAGCTGTGTTCCGGTCATGTGCCTCATTCTAGCTCCGCCTGGTCCCCCTTCCCTTGGCCTGTTTGTAGACAGAGAGCTCATTTGTTCTTCTCATGTCACACCCTAAGCTTTGTGGTCTGGAAGGCTGTAGAGACACCTGTCTTCAAATCTGCAAGATTAAATCTTTGCCAGTAACGTACAGTTACACTCTAAGGTTTGACCCCAGTGTGATGTGTGGAGATGAGCTGTGGCAGTGGGTGCTGAAATGGATGGTTTTGAAAGAATGGAATGGAAGTCAGTTTTGTAAGAATGCAAAGAACTGCAGAACTGCTCACCCATGAATCATACTGCAGTCAAAATAAATTGAAAATAAATTGGTAATGGTTGCCAACTAAAAGTAGGGCTAATCTTCAACAGCTGAGAACAATTATCTTTGGGAAATAAGTTTCTTGATTGCGCTGTTAAAACTGATTGTTTCCACTTGTATTCACAATTGTATTAAGTGTTTATGTGTGTATTCTCACCACGCTAAAGGAGCCTCATGCTCATTGTGTGACACGTATCATAACATTTTGCCTCCAGGGCCCATTTGTACAAAGATTCTAATAGGAGTGCTGATCTAGGACCAGTTTAGCACTCCTACTCTTAGAATCTTTGTACATACAGTAACAGGTTAAAGAATGTGAAAGACGGGGAGAAAATCATTATTATAACATTGCTTTCTATTGTCTGTGATGCAAAGCAGTCAAAGTATTATAAAGGGTATGTTCAGTCCAACTGTGTGACTCTAGGGTGGGCTTACTGTGCAGGGGTAACATGGTGATGTACCCCCACACAGTTGATTAACACCACAATTAGTGATGGCATTTTCCCCCTCTGTATCTAGATGGCTTTGAATGGACCACCTGGTTCAATGTGGACCACCCTGGAGGCCGGGGGGACTACGAGCAGCTGGATGCGATCCGCTTCTACTACCCTGAGCGTGTGTGCGACAGGCCCAAGGCGCTGGAGGCCCGCACCACTGACTGGGTCCCAGCCAGCAGCACTGGGGAGAGGTGGCACGCTGACCCGGCGCTGGGCTTCTGGTGTGTCCACGCAGAGCAGCCTGCGGGAAGCAACTGCTCCAACTACGCTGTCCGCTTCCTCTGTCCCAAAGGTCAGCCATTGAAGAAGAGCAAAAAAAGGACTTATGGAACCTTCCCTTAATTTACAAAAACACAAAGAGTGCAGTGATTTAAAAAAGTTTGTTAATGTACTACTTTTAAGCTGTATAAATGTGTCCCTTTAGCTTAATAATGATGATGATAATGATATATTGGTGTTCTTTGCTGTGACAGTATTATAAATGGTTTGAGTTTGACCAGGGATCCCCATGGATGTTCTCTTTTAAACAGCACCAACTAAGTTCAGAAAAAGGAGCACTTGTGCTCATGACAGTCAAGCCAACGATATCAACTTGCCCCAGAAGATGTTTTATGATGGGAACAAAACTAAATTGTTGTATTTTGAAGTAATTTGCACAGATAGCCTTGGCTGATTATACTTTGGTGGCCAAAAGAAAGCAAAGTAAACTAGTGATGAAGAACATATTATAATATAAAAATAGTATGTTTTCCGCCTATGCAGAGAAATTCTGAGTTGACGTGTTGTGTGTTTGTCTGTTTTTCTTCACCAGGAGCCTTAGCTCAGGGTGGGTGGGGTCCCTGGTCAGAGTGGACTGCCTGTTCTGCCCAGTGTGGCCAGGTGGCCGTACAGGTGCGGTCCAGGAGCTGCAGTTTACGCACCCACCACAAGGAGCAGCAGTGCATCGGTGCAACAATGGAAAGCAGGACGTGCAAGGGACCTCCCTGTCCAGGTGCTGTAGATGTGTGTGCTCTAATGTTCGTGTTTGGCAGTCACCTGTACATGGAGGCATGCAACAGCCCCTCTCACATCCATGCACAGTGCTAGTGCTCTTCTTGAGAGTCTAGCCCGGGGGTATTCAAATCCGCAGTGTCTGCAGGTATTTGCTCCAACTACGCACTACACCACCTGATTTCGAATAATTAATTTACCTCCTTGGTCCAGGAAGCGAGCTAATTAGTGAAATTAGGTGGTGTAGTGCGTGGCTGGAGCAAATACCTGCAGACATGGTGGATCTCGAGGTCTGGATTTGAATACCCCTGGTCTAGCCAATGGTGTCCAAAAGTAAAGTAAATCAAATAAAGTGACTCTGACACTTGAAAAATGATGCACCCTTCTAGAATATTATCATAATCACCATGAGTACGGTATTACGTTTTTGGCCTATGCAGAGAAATTCTGAGTGGACGTGTTGTTGGTTTGTCTGTTTTTCCTCACTAGGAGGCTCAGCTCCGGGTCGGTGGGGTCCCTGGTCAGAGTGGACTCACTGCTCTGCCCAGTGTGACCAGGTGGCCATACAGGTGCGGTCCAGGAGCTGCAGGGTACGCGCCCAACACAAGGAGCAGCAGTGCATCGGCTCAAAAACAGAAAACAAGTCATGCAAGGGACCTCCCTGCCCAGGTGCTGTAGATGTGTGTGCTCTAATGGTCATTCCACACATATACAGCTACGTACATGCATGCCTGCACACAACAGCCACACAAACACACATTTTATTATCAAATGGATAAGAGATTAGACTTGCGATTGAGGCTTCGCACTTGAATTCCGCTGGGGACACTGCTGTTGCATCTGGAAAAGTGTTTAACTCAAGTCACTTTGGAAAATATTCAGTGGTGTAAATGTGCATGGTGAGCTACCCAAGTTGTCCACAGATAAAGCTTTCTGCCCACCAAGCAAATAATCAATTAATATGCAGTATATTTAATCAATGAATAAAAACCATTTGCTCAAACATTATGAGCATTATGAGATCTGGGTTAATGGTAGATATCCCACAGATATATAGTGGAAAGAGGCTGGGATCTTGCTAACCTGATGTGTGCTTGTTGACATTTTTGTTCCAGTGTGTACCCTGCAGTGTGCAATGGGCAAAGTGAACGCAGAGTGTGACACCTGCATGTGCGAGGACCACCTCTTGCTGGGCTCTGTCAGAAGTGCCGGAGGACTTCCTGCTCCGGGGGCTGCCCTCCTCCTGTCTGGTCCCACCTCCAAACTCCTCACCCTCGCTGACCACAACGGCCACTTCCGGATCCCCGGCCTCTGCCCTGACGGCAACACCACCCTGGCCGTCAGACTGCACAAACACGCCCCCCTCACCCTGGTGGTCCCACACAGCCCCAAGCTCACCTCCGTCCTCCATGTGAGACTGAACAGAGCTGGTGAGTACGGGGTCAAACTCGAACAATATGGTGCAGATCTATCAAAAAAAGAAAAAAAATGACAGCATCATTTCTAGCTATAGTATATAGGGCAATAATATTTCTGACTCAGATATTCATATTTCTAATATTTCTTTTGGCAGCTATTAGTTTACAACTACATAACGTGTTTTTTCAATTACTAGTGCATCATTTATGTGCAGAGCTTGGTTGCTGCTCAGCTCACATCTACTCACAGATACTTTGATACCCGTCTCTTCCTCCCATAGAGAAGCTCCACGTGCTCACGAACCCTGAGAACAAGGTTCGGAGAGAGGGTCAAACGGCCGCCTTCTGCTGCAAAGTGGGCGGCACGCCGGAGCCCGATCAATACCAGTGGTAAGCCCAGGCGTATTACAGTGTGTGGAAGCTCATTATTGCACATAGACCAGTGTTTTGTGGCTACGGAGTAATTACATGTTTTGTTATGTTTGTTTCATGAATAATGTTTATTGGTAATGTAAGGTTTGTAATTGACATGTACATCAACATCATTGCAATAATATTTTCCATTCATGTAAAAAATGAGTTATTTACATAAGGATGGTCTTTGCTATGTCCTTTTTCGAAGAAAAAAATGTGCAACTATTTCTGTGCACCTGAAATTTTTAAACAGGTAGAAATGTACACAAAATTGAATAAGAAACAACGCTACGGTATGGGGCTTGAAAATTCTGAAGCCTGACATCTCAAAACTACCGTTTGTAGCATTCAGCAGACACTCCAGTGCTGCATGTTGAAAGGAGAGATTTTGTGTACCTGAAGAATGTCAAGCATTGATTTGACTTGTTTTTGTTCTCTCAGGTTTCACAACGGCAGCCTGTTGGACAGGGAGCAGCTGAAGTATGAAAGCACGCTGGTGCTGAGGAACCTGCGAATGGAGCAGGCAGGGGAGTACTACTGCAGAGCCAGCAGCGAATTTGGAGCCGTCAAGTCTAAGCCAGCTGTGCTCACAGTCATAGGTGGGCTTTCACGAGTCACTCTATTATTCTCTTTGACCAAAACAAGAATATTAATTTTCACTGGTCTTATGTTTACCCTACAATCGTGTTTTTTAAAATCATGCTTTCAATAGTTGTATATTCAAATTAAATAATTAATGTGTAGTGGATAAATGCAGTGCATTCCACACTGGTTTTGCATTATTTAGCAAACTTGGTTGCATACAGTGTACTAATTCCTATTAGTTTCTGGTATGATGTTCCAAAGCTGTTTCGTTTATGTTATTCTGATTCATTCCCTTTCCCCTAGGTCACAACGCTCCTTTGTGTAACCCAAAACCTGAATCCCACCTGATTCGCCTGCCTAGCGACTGCTACCAAAAGGAGAGCAGCTCTTTATACTACGATGTTGGGAAATGCCCCATGGGGGCATGTGCAGGGCAGCTGGACAAGGGGATCCGCTGCAAGGACTCCATAGCGTACTGCTGTGGGGTGGCAAAGACTGAGAAGAGGCAGATATCCTGCCAGGGTTATGAGCTGCCAACCATGGTGATCACCCAGTGTGGCTGCCAGAAGTGTGTGGACACCAAAGCTACAGTTCGTGGACGGGCGATGGCGGCAGACAACGGGGAGCCCATGAGATTCGGGCACATCTTCATGAACGGGGTGCGAATCAGCCGCACAGGATACAAGGGCACCTTCTCCATCCAGGTGCCTCTAGACACAGAGAGGTTGGTGTTGACCTTTGTGGATCACATGCATAAGTTTGTGAACACCACCAAGGTGCTGTCATTCAACAAGAAAGGGGGAGCTGTGTACCACGAGGTCAAGCTACTGAGGAAGAAAGCACCAGTGATTCTGCGCTCATCGGAGACCAATGTAATCCAGCTGGGGGAGGTGGAGGCCCAGGATCCGATTGCTGAGATTGAGATCCCACCCAACGCCTTCTACCGGGAGAATGGGGAGGTGTTTGTGGGTAACGTGAAGGCTAGTGTCACTTTCCTGGACCCCAGAGATGTGTCTACGGCAGCTGCTGCCCAGAGCGACCTCAACTTCATCGGCGAAGAAGGTGACATGCTGCCCCTGAGGACCTACGGTATGTTTTCGGTGGACTTCCGGGACGAAGAGGCGGGCGAACCACTGAACGCGGGTGAGGTCAAGGTGCTCTTGGACTCGGCCCAGGTGAAGATGACCGAGCACCTGAGCACTATGAAGCTGTGGTCCCTGAATCCAGAGACAGGCCTGTGGGAGGAGGAGGGGGATTTCTTGCCGGAGAAAAAGCAGCGCGGGAAACGAGAGGAGAGGACCTTCCTCATCGGGAACATGGAAATCAGGGAGAGGAGGCTGTTCAACCTGGACGTCCCAGAGAACAGGAGGTGCTACATGAAGGTGCGCGCCTTCCGTGGGGATCGCTTCATGTCCAGTGAACAGGTGGAGGGAGTAGTCGTGAGCCTGATCAACATGGAGCCCTCAGCAGGATACTCTTCCAACCCCTCTGCCTGGGGTCGATTCGACAGTGTCGTCACCGGCCCCAACGGCGCCTGTGTGCCCGCCTTCTGTGACGAGGAGAAGGCAGATGCTTACACAGCCTATGTCATGGCTAACCTGGGCGGAGAGGAGCTTGAGGCGATTGCCTCTTCCCCTAAGCTCAACCCCAGCACCATCGGAGTCCCGCAACCCTACCTGAGTAAGTTCAATTACAGACGGACAGACCACGACGACCCCAAAGTGAAAAAGACAGCCTTTAATGTCAATTTGGCCAAGCCCAGCTCTAATGTACCCGAGGAAGGCAACGGTCCCATGTACTCGTTTGAAAACCTGAAGGAGTGTGAGGAGGCCCCTTTCAGCGCAGGGCACTTCCGCTTCAACAGGGTCGAAGGAGATCGGTATGACTACAACACGGTGCCTTTCAATGAGGATGACCCCTTGAGCTGGACGGAGGACTACCTGAGCTGGTGGCCTAAGCCCATGGAGTACCGGGCATGCTTCATCAAGGTCAAGATCAATGGACCCCACGAGATCAACGTACGCTCCCGCAACATGGGCGGCACCCACCCGAAAACCGTGGGCCAACTGTACGGCCTCCGCGACACCCGCAGCATCCGTGACATGGACCAGCCCAGCGTCTCGACCGTGTGCCTAGAGTTCAAGTGTGGCGGGATGCTCTATGACCAAAACCGCGTCGACCGAACTCTGGTGAAGGTCATCCCCCAAGGCAGCTGCAAGCGTGACAGCGTGGGACCCATGCTGCAGGAGTACCTGGTCAACCACCTGCCCCTGGCCGTCAACAACGACACCAATGAGTTCACCATGCTGGCGCCCCTCGACCCTCTAGGCCACAACTACGGCATCTACACCGTGACGGACCAGGACCCCCGCACAGCTAAGGAGATCGCGTTGGGGCGCTGCTTTGACGGCACCTCCGACGGCACCTCCCGCGTCATGAAGAGTAACGAAGGAGTGGGGCTCACCTTCAGCTGCGCCGACCGGGAGGCGACCCAGCAGAGCGTCTTCCAGACAGTGCAGAGCTCCCAGGGACAGCCTATGGTCAGCCCCGTGAAGGAAGCCAAGCGCAACAGGAGGCAGAGAGGGGGCGCGGCCGACACCCGCAGCAGCCGCAGGCGCAGTACTCGAAACCCTCTTCCAATACGCAATAGAGCCGCGGGCTGAGTTGCAAAGGTTCCCCACAGGCTAAGTACCGAGGCTGACAGTTCCTAGGCCGAACCTTTAGGACGCAGTCCAGTAGCACTGCTCGACACCATCAACAGGAAACACAATAGCAGCCAATCCAGAAAATATTCAGTGCACAGTATGTTTGATGGAGGGCAAGGTAAGATAGTTTTACCACAGTAAGGTGATAAGCTATACTTTTTAACCCTTTTGTTTTTACTTGTACTTTTTAAATGTCTATTTGAACTTTTGATTTAAAAACTATTTAAAATACAAAGTGACATTGGATTTTTTTTTAACTGGTAATAACTTTGGTAATACCCAAATAAAGAGACCTCTAAATTGGAGATCATTATTGATTTTATTCCTAGAATGATCAAAATCAACTTTAGGCATGAATTTGTACATGCAATGTTGATACTTTTAAAAATTATACTGTGATATTACATATATATATATAAGTAAATGTTTATTTGTACATTCAATTAACCATACCTTTTGATTGAGATTCAATCTTGCACTTGTCAAAGGCTTTAACTGGGATCACATGGACAGAGGACATTAGCAGTTTTCATTTATTTCTGGAGGTGAGTTTACTTGTGTGCATTTCAGTTGCAATTGTAAAACTGTATAAACACAATATTTAACTTTTTATTTTTATTATGTTTAAGCCTTTTCCCATTTGAGTTAAGCCATTTTCATCCATTTAATGAGATGGCACTGTAGTTTATTTCAAACTTATTTTTTCATACAAGGTCAAATATTCATACCCAAATATCTGGAGGTATATTAATTATACATATAAAAAATGGGGGGTGGATACATTCTAGGGTGAATGCATCCAGGAAAACAGGACACACAAATCCTTTTGAACAGTGATTTTATTAATGCTTATAAAACACTGCAGATGCTGTCGTTACTTGTACTGTCGATGTCCAATTTCTAGAACCCCATAAAGATTTTGTCAAATGTTACAAAAAGGGGAAAACCTACCATTTCCCTTCTTATCAGACAGTCCTTCTTTGTGGACACATTTGGTCCATTGAATACGTTTCTCAATTCTTCAGCTTGCTCAGTAAACACCTGCAGAAGCCATGTTGATGAGACAACTATGAGAAAAATATCCCACCCCGTGTAATTGCATTAGTAGGAAACATGGGTACAAACTAAATTCCTTTGAGCACAAAAATATTTACATCTTTTTCAAATTCACCAGCAAAGCCCTGTCACAGAAATGTTTTAGGAACGACCTTTTTTAATTTTTTTTTTTCTACAGGAAAAACCAGAGGGTTTTAGACATTTTACAAAATGATACATTTGTATTTCATATTGTATTTGTCTGGTGCTTTTACGGTCAGTATACGTGCCATCGTTAAACAGTCCCACCATTAATTTAGTGTCTTCTCAATAAGCTTGGGGGAAAATAAATAAACCTTTCCAAAGTAAACTGTGAGATACAAGCATCAGGATTGCATTTGGCAGCCAAAGTCACTGTCACTGACACAAATACATTTTTCTGCAGAAACTGTAAATGCCGCCCACAGAAAGCCAAAATACCCATTAGGTAAATGTAGACATATTCCTATTAAATGCATTTGCATAGAACATCAAAATTATTTCCACGAAACTGCAGTTGTCAAACAGGAATACTTGTCAGCCATTTTGTCACAGGTCACATTTACCCCTCCCCCTCCTTTGAAATGATTAAAACTCTGCATACCCAATTATTGCAGGAATTGCATTTCTCACTCCAACAGACTTTCTCAAAATAGACATTTTGAAGCAAGTTTGGTTTACTTGAATACATTTGTTCATTTCGAAAGAGGGTGGATCAAAGTACTTGGGCATTTACATTTTTGGGACCAGGAGACAAAACCACGTGTAGTTGACATTCTTGGGTAAAGCCATTGTGAACTTGATGATTGAGTACAATAAATGGATAACGTCTTTCAGTCTTTCCAGGGTGGCGCTGTGTGTTGAAGGGCATGGGAAGGGGAGCGGAATAGGGGTGGTTTGAGTGTAACCGTCATCACATAAAGTCCTCAAAGTCTTGGACGTAGCCCCCTTCAAACTCCCCATAGTCCGCCAGGTCATCCTTCATCTTCGCTTTTAGGCCGCCACTTGGTACCACGCCCTTCTTCTTCTTCTTTGCTTTGTTCTGCTAAAGAATCATGTCAAAAAATGAATACGCAGCCAACAAACCTCAGGAAATGTCTGTGTCAAGTGCAAATCTTTCAAATATTTACAACACATGCATTTTTTCATTTTAAGTAACTGCATGCTAAAGACTTGCTCTTTCACACCAAACTGTCTTGTAGCAGCCAATCCACTACTCAAGATTGCGGGTCTGCATATTGTGTGATTCCTGTGCAACAATGTATTAAGTGCCAATTAAGTATTTCATGATTGTGTTTTATTTACTTTATAACTTTGGTTTAGAACACACCACAATGGTGGAGACACCTTACCTTTTCCTGCTTCAGTTTTTCACTAAGTAGCACCGTCAGCGAGTTGTTGATTTTCTTCAGGTCCTCCACTTCCACTGTGCAGGCAATACAAGATGCATATTAACAAAGGACTTAGACATGCATATAAGCTCAGTTAAAAACAGGGCTGGAATGTGCTGCTAACCGCTACAGGTATACCCCGTTTAACGCTTCTCCACTGTGCACTGATTTGTTATAATACTTACACAGACATGAAAAAAAAAAAAAAAAAAGTCTTTAAAAATAATAATAATTAAATTAAGAAAAATAATTATGAGTCAATGATCTTATCCTAAATACAAGTCCCTGACCGCTACTAAACTTGAGGGACATGCTCATTTGACTAAATAAAATAAAAATAAATTATTATTTTTGTCAAAGTCTTTTTGTTTTTCTTCCTGGCAGCATTGTCTAAAACAGCAAATCCACAATTGATAGCACATCTCATGGATAATGTAACAAGTCCATCTTGGTGTAGGAGATTCCCTGTAGCTTGCACATGTTATTTGCTATTTGGCAAAAACAGAGACATGACATGGATGAAAACAACGTTCAATTTGTATTGAATTGTATTAATTGTATTCACATTGATGTTTATTAATTGAGTTATTATATCTCTTAAAAACTATTTGGAGTTCATTTTTGTTTTTAAATGTATTCTACCATGGACATCATGTATATTTATTTGGTTAAAAAAGGCAAGGAATTCTTCAATTAGGACCAATTGGCATCTCTATAACTTCAATGCTAATGAGCTCTCTGTAAGCTTTTTCATTTAACATTCTGGTCTGCTTGCACATATTCCCCACGTGAAATGGAGTGTACCTGTATTTAAGCTCGGCATGTACAATACTAAGAACTTGCACTTGACAAAATGTAGACATCTTAAAAGATGAACTGACCACTGAACTAAATTACAACATTAATTTGAGAAGCAAAACAATCGCTTGTAATCGATATAGGGCATTTTCTACCATTCTATATACATACAATATTTTAATCTGACAACATGCAGAACCAGGCTTTTTGTATTTGTATTTCCAATGAGCCTCTACCTTTTTGAACTACATTTCATCAGCGTGATATTATACTACATTTCACACTGCACAAGAAGAATTTTCTGTCAGTGAAGGCAAGTAGGCAGGATCAAGCAAGCCACCTGTTATGGACCAACAGAGGCAGCACTGCAGACACTGTGGCCTTAAATTTAAGGCTCCCCTCCCCTTCCCCCCTTTTTTTAACGATCTATCCCAGGAAGTTTGCTAGCTTTAAATTGGGCAGCATCTCATTTAGCTCTCTTTTAATTAGACAGTTTAAGTGTTAACTATGTAATATCCATGTCACTATTAGAAGGTACCTAGACACATGTTGTATTATCCAATACCTCTGATAGAAATAAACAATGCTCCACTGGAAATACTAAAACAAAACTCCTGGCTGTTGAAAATGAGATGAACATTTGACATTTTTTATTTTATTTTTTTACATTTACATATTTCAGAATTTGTTCATTTATTTTAATTCAACATTAATATGTATCTATTTACACACGCTTGACAGAAAATATCCTGTGTTTGCTGCACTGTTTCCAGGTTTATATGCGAGAGTAAGACAGACTCACATGAAATGCAGAGATCCCGAAACAAAGATTCCAAGAAGCTGGAGTAATGCACAGACTTTTCATATGGAGATAGTTTCTCTTTTAGTAGCTTTTCAAATTCTGTGAAGTCGTCTTTAGAGGAGGGGCTCATGGCATCTATTCCTGTCACGTTATTATTACCAATGCCTGGGGGAAGGAAACAGGGTGGTCACTAGATAAAAACAATGATAGACTATCTAAATATCAATCCAATTCCATTTAAGGGAAATATGAACTTAACTGAAACCACTTAGATATATATATAAAAAATAAAAATAAATTAATAATAATTTCACCATTGCGCTCAGGGTCAAACACTAATTCAGAGATGAATGCATGGTGTCTCTCCAGGCCAAAAACAAAAATAATTATCCAACACCACTGTATTAACTGGCTCTGTCCCTCTAAGCCCCAGGCTCTTATGGAATCCCGCCTCCCTCCCAGGAACGGTCCCTCACCAAAAGCGTCTTTTGCCAGTTCCAGATCTGCCTCCTCCTGCAGCTGCTTCACTCTCAGCTTTTCTGATACCTCATCTTCTGGCGTGAGATCGGCATTCTCTGTCGTCTCCTCTAACTAACGAGGGACAAAAGAAAACAATACAATACAGTCATTTAGCAGACGCTTTTATCCAAAGCGACTTACAGAAAGTGGATTCAGCTCGAGTAAACGAACAACCACGATGCTACAACGTCTAAGCACAACACAAGCGCTAATTACAAATAAATTAACAAACGGGGGAAATATGAAAATCCTGTTTGTTCAGATTTACTCATATTCAGTCACTGATGAGTGCTCTGTCATATTGGGATTGTTGTAAACAATTTGCGGATGTATCGACTGACATCCAGCCTGGTATCATTAGACTATGGATGTGTACACTTTGCAAGTCAAGAGTTGTTTGCAGCATTACAAATGGATCCCAACTTTTTAAGAGCTACAGCGATACAAATAACAGTATAAACAGTACACATGATCTACAGCAATCTCTCAGCAACACATTAGTAGTCCACATCACGATATTAATTTAGCTGAAATGAGACCCCACCCTCTTTTTAAGCTCCTCTTGTTTCTTCATTTGAAGACTTTCTTTCTCTTTGATCTTTTCACTTAATTTTTTCTTATCTGAAACTTTTACTTCTGGAAAAAGTTTTTAAAAAAAGAAAAAAAAGTTAAGATTATCCATAGATTAAAAGGGATGGTTTTTTAACATGTAAATTCTTCACAGTTGCAGGTTTGCACTTATTTTTACATTCCCATTTTCATTTCCACACCTGCTTTCTTAGCTTCAGCCTTTTCTTCCTCCTCATCCTCATCATCCCAGTTATCCTACGATAGGTTGAGAAGCAGAGAGAGGGGGTTGCTTATTCATTGGGTCTGGCAAAACAATCCATACTGTAGGCTGGACAGACGTTTTCAACCCAGACAAACAGAAACAAATTAACAATTCAAATTAAACACCCATTAATTTACACACAAAACCAATTATTAAAAAAAGTACATCTGAAATGTGAAGTCACTTGTAGGGTCTAACAGTAGCTGACATAACATTCATTATAATACATTTCACAGATTCCCTCTCAAATTTGAAGCCTGAAGGAGACAATATTGTGCCAGTGGTGGAGGTAAATTATTTCCTATAGTCCTTTTGAGTACAATACTCACAAAAGCTGGATACATGGAAATAAAAATGTGCCAGTGATGGGGGGTACATGGAAATTACACTACTCATTTGCACTCAAACCAAAGACTTAGACTTACAATTCTTAAATAGTTCAGTGTTGTGTAGCTTGTTCAAGGGTACCTGTAATTTTAACCAGTACCAGCTCAGGAGCAGAAAAAACAAAACAATGCAAGACTTCAAATACTACTAATTATAGCATAAAAGAGGATGAAATAATTTATTTAAATGCACACAATTGTATTTACATAATTTCCCCCAAAAAGGTGTAAGATTAATAGGAATGTTTCAAAGTAATGCTTAGTCTAATTAAGTTAGCGTTTAAATTAACGGTCATTATACACCAGTATTACTACTAATTAATTTACCAGACGGTCTACAATCTCGTCGTGAAGGGCTAAACAAATTGCTTATCATAGAACAAGACAATTGCACATCTAAGAATAGTTAATATGCTGCCTAATACAACACGAAGCTAAACAGTGGAAATTAAAGCAAACCACTAACTTGTGCCGAGCTAACTAGAAATGAACAGTATAACTAAGTACATATAAATACAGGTAACAGTGTAGCTATATTAGTTAACAGTGAATTACCTGGAGGGGACAATCAGCATGCGATAGATGCTAATTTAGTAACCCAGATCAGTAGAACACAACCATAAGCAGCTGTGGGAAATAATCGTCCACCAAAATCGCTAGCCATGTAGTCTTATACAAAGTGGAAAACAATTTGCTAGAAAGCAACCGACTACTCACACTGACTAATTAACGTTACATCCTACGAAAATGTTATGTTCCGATTGCCAGCAAATAAATGTCATGAGAGTCAGTGGCTACAATAATTAGCTAACGTTAGAACGAACGAACGGTAACATGGTAACATTTAGCAAACTGACTAGCTAGAATAGCCACTTTAAGTAACACTGTATCTGTTGCGGCTCATGCCATGACATATGGAAAGCGGCGAAGCGATCCTCAAATACAATGAAAACATCTAGCTTGCCCATGTTATAATACCAGGTCGCGGAATTAGCGATCTTGCTAGCTAAAGTGTGGTTATAACGTTAACGTTGGTTAGCTAAATTTACGCACCGTGTAGAATGGGACAGTAGCTACCTTGCACTGTTCGAGCAAAATAATTAAACAACCCATCTTATGTTAGTGCCAACTAATCATGGCACAAACGGAAAACCCTCACATGGCCTGTCAGTCGAGTTTCTCACCGCCCCATCATCTGCCTCAAGCCGGCACAATGCCACACCAGCGATAACGAAATGAAGTTGGCTGGCTAACTAACGTTAACAAGCCAATGTTTGTCCACAAAGCCATGTTTCCCTACAACTTAGCGCTATGTTAAATTCTAGGGAGAACCTAAATATAAACAGTTGCTAACTGGCTAACGTTCAAATTAATCCGCTACCCGTCCCAGCCTGCTAGCTAGCAAGTTTGCTAATGAAACATTTACCTAGCTAACGTTAGCTAGCAAGTCAAATGTAAAGTTAGGTAGCTGGCTTGCATTCGAACGCAATCGAAAAACAAAACTTGCTAGCTTTGACTCTACCTAAAAGTGGCCTGTCATCTGGACTAGCAACACACTGATGTTCGAGCTCTAACGGCCTGTCGCAGTGTCCCGAAGTTAGCTAGCCAGCTAGCTATGTTACCTTCACATCTTCTTCTTCGTCCTCGCCTTCCCATTTATCCAGCACTGCCGCCTTTTTGATCGAGTCGTCCGGCTCGAAGCTGTCGGCATCTGTGAAAAAAGACAACACTCAAAATGCATAACTGATTGGCAGCCAGCTAAGTTACACGAACAAAGAACTACACCACTCTCGGTTTCTTTTCTGTTAATCCTTTCTTTAATACAACATTAATTACAAGCATGTTGAATTCTCACCCCACGAATCGGCGTCCCCCATCTTGGTTGTACAAGTCTGAAACTAAACAGAGTGAAAGCGCGACTGCGCCATGGCGTTGATGATGGGATACCGGCGGACCCCAGTGTTTAGTTTCGAAGAGCACACACCAAAGGTGCATTTGCGCCCCCGTCCGAGGAAGTCTTGGAGCAGAATAAAACATTTAATGTCATTGGCGATTTCCCATTAAATAGACTATTCATTATAAATGTTTTCAAATGTATTGTTTCCAATGTATTTCTTTATAGTAGGCCATTGCAGATGATTCGTCATGTGTCTAAGCTGGAAAATGAGAAATTTAAGATTCATGATTTTTCACCGGAGGTAAGGCTATACATGTAATTTGGTGATTTTACATGAACTATACTTTTGATTATAAATGTTTTCAAATGCATTGTTTCCAATTTATTTCTTCATAGTAGGCCATTGCAGATGATTCTTCATGTGTCTAAGCTTGAAAATGAGAAATAGAAAATTCATGACTTTTCACCTACTGGTGGTAAGGCTATACACTTATGCCATTTGGTGATTTTCCATTAAATAGATTTATGATAAAAGCTTTCAAAAGCATTGTTTCCAATTTATTTCTTCATATAAGGTCATTATAGATGATTCTTCATCGAAGCTGGAAAATGAGACATTTAAAATTCATGATTTTTGACATGTGTAGTTATCAGGGCCGGCTCTACACAGGCGAGATTGGCAGACATCACCATGGATTCAAGACAAAAATAATTTTTACAATTTTCTTTTTCAAATAAAATCACTTCTCAAACAAATCACTTACCTCATTTAAACAGAGAGGATAAGAGAAAATGGTACGAAAACTCACTTTTAACACAATTGTTAACAAAGTCATATCTCTCTATCAAGCTAGCCACATTATTATCACTGATATAATGTTGTAGCCTACTACTAATTTTGGTAGCCTAATAATAAAGCTTGAGACTCAAGGCAAGCATGAGGGTTTTGCAACTCTGCAATTCAGGTGTAGTAGCCTAGTTTTGGTAATAACTACAGGTGGGTACTAATAAGCTTCAAGCCAAAACGTGAGGGTAACTCAGCATCAGCATGCATTCATCCTTCAATCTGTATGAGTCTAGCAGTAGCTCTTAGCATCGCATTATCTAGCTAGTATTAGCTTGTTTATTACTTAGCTAGTTAGTTCCCTAGCCTCCTACAATAACACAGAAACACAACAAAATGGTATTTTGATGACATAACCTACCTCTTAATTGGGCTCTCTTTTCCTCCTCCTCCCTCCGTTTTCTCTCCTGCGCACCTGAAGGCTCGTGCCTTTTCAAAGTCATTGTGCAAATATAAAATCTGTCATCGATCTATCTATCTTGCGTTGCGCTGATGTTGGCTCTCTGCCTGACTGCATCAGTAGTGCATGCCTCTCACCTGCGCTTGACCCGACAGGCGACAGCACGTCTCTTGGGTTGCCTGTGATGCGCGCACGTAACCCCCACTTTCAGCAAGCAGCCAGGCATCGTATCCCCCACCTCAGTAATAGCATCTCTGTCAAAGTGCAGGCCGGATTAAACATTGTGTGAGGAACAGAACAGGGGTGCAAAGTGTATTTCTTTTTGTTTATTTGTTCATTAGGAGGAAAGGAGAGGGTACCCACCAGCGATTTTTTACCATTTTTATTTTTTGAGGGCAACCTGGCGCCCCTAGCCGACATGGCGCCCCAGGCAGCTGCCTGTATGGCCTGTGCCTTGAGCCGGCCCTGGTAGTTATGTCATTTGGTGATTTTACGAGACTTGATAAATGTTTTCAAATGCATTGCTTCCAATATATTTCTTCATAGTAGGCCATTGCAGATGAGGACATGTGTCTAAGAATGATGGCCAAGGAGTACAAAGCCATTTTAGCCAAAGCCACCCTATGCTAAGGATGTGCTGCTTTCCTTCTGTAAGAATAGGGTTAGGGAATTAGTGTGAATAATTCCCTTTCCTTCCCCACGTTTACAGCAACTAGGGTGCAGAATAGGCTTTTTAACCTGCTCAGGGACTGAGAATATAAATCAGGGGTGAACAACTAGGGCTGATTAATTTCATGCAAACTTCAAATGAAAGTCATTTACAGGTGCTGACACTTGATAAAGTCAAGTGGTACAGCTACAGACTGCACATGCATCATTGGTGAAAATGTTTGTGGTCCAATGTGCAAATCAGCATTTGTGCAAATCAGCATTTGTGCAGTTTAGAAAATTAAGCAATTCACAAAATTGGTTGGAACAAAAAGCAGTATACACACCAGCCCTCCCATGTCTGGAGTTGTGCACCCCTGATGCAAAGTCACCAAATTCTATTACAGCACAGGCATCATGTGTAATTTAGCAGACCACATGCAAAGTAAATTGAAGCAGGAGGATTTCAATTAAAGGGCCTTTATTCATCAATTTGAACAGAACCAAGCAACCACTGGTAAAAGGACCCAGCTGCACAGTGTTCAGATTTTGAGCTGGTTGTTAGGAGGTAGGGGCTTCCCTAAATGTTGTCCAACGGTCAAGCCAAACTTCTCTTCTGCCCACTTATCCTGCTCTGCCTGTTTCAGCTGGAACGTTGCCCCCAGGTCAAAGCACTCCAAAGCAGCAAAGGTGAGGGGCTTCTCCTCCAGCAGTCCCTCCAGGCGCTTCTGCCACACATCCAGCTTGACCTTCCTGTCCTCGAGGGTGGTGCCACGCGGGGCCCAGAAGATATGAGGAGCCAGGACCTGGAACCCGCAGTAGTGTAGGATGCCATTCTACAAAGGGAGAATTTGTGTAATCATTGCACATTCAACATTTTAAAACCAGAGGCGACCTAGTCCTCCCAGTGTGGGCTACCAGCAGAACCTCAGATGCAAACCGCAGTTAGACTGATGGGTCAACCAAACACACTAAAACTGGAAGTAGCATATACAACTACACTCTTAATCACCGATGCAAAAAGCAAGTCACAAACCAAAAGGAATTACACTTCAAACCTAAACAAAGGGGTCAGTCACCATTGTGAAATACACAATGGGAAATGTTTGATAGCAGCCAGTACAATAAAATTGCAAGTCCACCTTTTCCCAATGGCTTCCCCATCTCAGGGTGTACTATAGTAACAAAATTGGCACATCCAAGGATGTCATTGTCACTTAAATGGCTCCAATAAAAGATGCTCGTTTAGTCATCTTTACCTGTATAGGCCAAAGGGTGACATTCATGTCTCCATTGATGCCATTGGGGTTGAACATGGTCTCGTTGGAGCCCGTGGTGAATGATAGCATGGCCTTCTTACCCTGGGGAGAATGGACACAGGTCATTTCTTAGGCGCACAGACTGATTTCAAGTGATAGTGACAGAACACATGGGCTGCCAATTAATGCTAGAGCCCACACCTACAATGCTACCATATACAATGCCTGGGTCAATCTGCAACTACTGCAGAATTTTACTATACCCCAGGATGGCTAGAAAGCACATGGCTTTTAGTCTGGTTTAAGCAACCACATCTGACAGCCATTTAGAACATGGAAACCAGAAATGTTACTTTTGCAGCAATCAAAATATTGCTCCAGTGTCACTTAATTTGCAATGAAATTTAACCAGGAACTTAATTGGCTTACCTTGAGAAGGCCATTGCTATACCTCTGCTTATCAGTGAATGCAAAGCCCTGTGTGAACACCCGGTCAATCCATCCTTTGAGAATTGCTGGCAAACTGAACCAGTACATGGGAAACTGGCAGGGGAAGAAATATAAATATATATTATATATATATATATACACACATTTTAAGTGGATACAAGCAAACTTTGCATCCAAGAAAGAAAGCAGACATCCCAAACAAACACCCCAATTTAGATTAGCAATAAATCCAGGGGGCTGTATGACAGAACGGACCATGCTCATTTCAGATACCCATGTGCAAGAGAGGCGACTTAATTACAAATGAGTTACATCCTGTGAATTTAATTAGTGCAGGGCCACGAACCTGGAATATGATCAGGTCGGCCTCAGTCAACTTTCTCTGTTCCTCAACAATGTCAGCACTAAGCCGGTTTGCTTGCAATGCCACCATGGTCTCATCATCGTACTGGAAATGATCGGAGTTCTGTGGTTTCCCTGGGAACAAGAAACAGAAGTGCACATCAAGGCTAGTAGCCCAAACTAAGCTTTACTAAATCCAAACCAAAAATGAACCAAAGGTGGTACAAAATAAAAAAATAAAAAAAAAAAAATATAAAAAATTACCAATAATATCCTCAACAGTGGCAGGGGCTTTGAACTTCATGACATAGAGGTCAGAAAGCACCACTTTGTGACTTTGGGCCTCAAGTGTTTTTACAGCCACATCCTTGGCAGCAGCATTGAAGGAGCCTGCACTCTGGTGGGCATACACGATGAGCACATTCTTGGTTGCTGCAAAGGGGATGACGGCAATAAGAGCAAGGCAAAAAACAGCACAACACACTTAGGACTGCCCCCCTTAAACATTCAAGGACGGTAAGCAGCATGTGCACAGCAAATGCTTTAAGATTTTTAATGTGCAATGAACCGGTTTCCCAAATAACGCCAGAATTCACTAAACGGCCTATACAAGCCATAAACACCCCAAACGAAGCAGAACCAAACAAGGATAGCGTTGAACCTCGACATCCACTCTTTAAAAATAAATAGCCTACTGCATCAAAAGATGGGTACCTAGATTTAAAAATAAAAATCATATCAGTGTAACAATGCCCTTGGAAAACACAACCTGCTCAACTACAATTTACCCATTACGAAGCGTTTTCTTGCGCTACAGAGTGGACCCAAAGATACTGCAAAACGGCGTATTTCTTCTGCTTTATACTGGGAGTAGACACGGATAATTAAATAATTGGGAACAGCCTGCCCTGTACCTGCTTGCAAATGACCAACAGCTGTGAATCAAAGGCCAATAAAGAAGTTTCATTTCTAAGGTAATTTATCGAGAAATAACCATTATATAATTTCGTATGAGCTGATGATCAACACTTACTTAGGTCCTACCGCTTTCGAATAAAAGTTACGAAATTATAAATATTCGGTTTTCAATTAATTTAAAAATATTTTTGAAAAAAGGTTAGGCTACTGTCAGCACAATACCATGCATTCTACAAATATATTATGTGCAGAAAGTATATTTTGTTCCTTGGAAAGGACATTTTTCAGGGATAAGTATCAAGCAGTAACAAACTTAATTGAGATAACTATTTCAGTGTTTGAGCATTATTGCACAAGGGCATCTGAACATTTCGCAGGAAAGTGCTGCAACGGATTATCTCTGTAGCTAGGTGACTTGTGCACTATAATCATTTGGCCAAACCTTGAGATAATAATCTGATTCTGGAAAATAAATAAATTATTAATAATAATAATAATAACCGTACCGTAACTCCGGTACTCCAGGGCCACTCCTATATCAGGTACCCTGATACCAGGTGCCGTATGTACAAAGATTGTAAGAGTAGGAGCGCTGACCTAGGATCAGGTTTCCCCTGGTCATATCCTAACCATATCCATTATGAGCTAAAGGGCTAAACTGATCCTAGATCAGCTCTCCTACTCTTACAATCTTTGTGCATGCGGCCCCTGGTATCAGGGTACCTGATATGAGCGTACCGGAGTTATGGTACGGTTATTAATTATTATTAATAATTTATTTATTTTCCAGAATCAGATTATTATCTCAAGGTTTGGCCAAATGACTATAGTCGAGCACGAGAGAATGACGTAGCCTTGCACCTGGCAGCCTAGTGTAGTCAGTCGTCAATGTTGTATGTCATGTACTCTATTTAGAAGCAAAACGTTGACGGTATCGATATCTATCCTACAGAACACCCCGGTAGATTTTTCGACTTCTGCTTCACGCAAAAACAAAACACATTACGTCTATATAACAATACAATATTAAACGAGCTAATAAAACTGTGTTTTAACTGCCCGGTTGCAAACATAACGTAAATACGAAATGAGACTTAATTGTCCCAGAACAAACTACAGCAGTCCCCTTAAATGTCTTTTATAATTGCGATGCGATTCATGCTACCCTTCCATTTTTCTCAAATCTTGCAATGCAGCACTTTGAATGTGCCGCTGTCTTTACAACCAAGGCGCTCCCAAAACCAAAGTTGGATGAGAGCTTCAGAGATTGTTCAGATTGAAAATGGCGATCTTCAGCGCAGACGAGAGGCTGGGCACAACCACATGCTCGCAACTGCATAGGACACAATGGATGGTGCAGCGTTCTGGCCACATACTGTTACGATTTAAACTTTGTACTGTATCCGGGGGTGAGTGTATACCTCTGTGTGTGTGTGTGTGTGTGTGTGAGAAACTTAACCAGTCACGCTTAAAGGGTACCAGTCACAACACACATTTTCCATCCGCAGGTAATAAACTGTGGAGTAGACAATGACACTCGGAATAACAGGAGGAAATGGAACCCAAGCATGCAAAATGATTTTTGATGGCAAAAAACCTTTTTGGAATAAATATCAAATGCATGCAATGCACATTTTAGAGCAAAATGAACAACCAAAGTGATGCCCTTGCTGCAAGGCACCTTTCAAGAAAAAAAGGAAAAAGAAAGTTCTGAAACATCTTTTTTCTGCAGAAAAAACTGCCATGATTAAAATTTAATGAAGGATTTTCCCACGAAACAGGCTCTTTTTCTACATGCTATGTTTTTTGGTTTTTTTTAAACAGCTCAGTGACACAATGTGCTAACTAGGCCTACATACACAGATAATATAGTAAGAAAAACACTCGACCTGATGTAAAGTTAAAATCTTCATTAATACACTTAAAAAGTAGACATAACATGCCTCTTGAAATCAAAAATACAAAAATTAAATGTTTTTCTTAAAAAGATTCCTTATTTTAAGGATGTTTTTTTTTTTTTAAAAATGAAGCTGCATGTATTTTGTACAATACCATTGTACAATAAAACTGGTAATATACATAAAAAATTAACTGTTTACATTTGAAATACTTTTTCTTTTCTTCTCCATCTTTTACCATAAAATCTCTGTACTGCTCTTTAACAATCATACAAAATGAGCTAGCTCTTCATTAGAAAAGTGCCAGGGCCCACAAAATCAAGGGGGTGTCCCACTCTCCTGTCTGAGGGATGCAATCGGGGAAAAGTCTCAGGCTTCTGCGGGGGGAGAGACAAGGGCTTTGCAGGGTTGGAGGTTCCCTGCTGGAGTGGGCATTGTGGAAGTTCGAGAAAGAGACGGGAATTAATTCAAATCGATTTAAAACCTCCATCTTCAAATATTTCAGTAATTCAGACTTCAATGCATTCATCATCGCCTTATGCCTAAAAAAGAAGGACCCCCAAATTGCTGGTACTTCATGTATGCATCCTCCCTGCTCTACAAGGATCTATGGAGCGTATTATTCCCCCCCCACCCCACCCCCAAACACTTGAAATGGTACGCTGTTGAACAACTCCCCACACGTCAAGTGCAACACCATCGCCATCAGTCTCGACCTTTGAGTCGTAACATTACTGTCGCCGCCCTGAAGACACGGTCCACAGTGGCACCCTCCTGCTCTCCCAAAGTACACTGTAGCACCGGTCACTACAACACTGATTACAACTAAAATCAGAACGGCTGACCATGCGCGGGTCAAATAAGGAGCACTTCCCCCCCCCCCCAGGTCTTCCCGATCGGCCCTGATCTACTGAGCCACAGAAATGTGGAACTTGGCAGAACTTGGTTCTCAAGAAACTAGTCTACAGAAATATCATTAGACCCTTCGTGCACTGCTCTGCTCACGCAATTAGCCCCCATGCTACTGACAGCCAAATCCAGCCTCACTGCCCGCAAGAGTAATTTTAGTGTTACAGGCAAGCTTATGAGGGTCTCGATTGTCTCGTTCTACCTATGAGAAGGGTTGAGGGGGGATAGGGCTGAGGTCTAAGGTTTGAGACAAAGGGGAGCCACCTGGAGACACAGAGAGAAGGGGGAGGGGGAGAAAAAAGAGACCCGAATGACAGCTGAAAACATGGCAGACTGGCTCACCGAAACCCCTGGGCTACATTCACTTTAGAGGGTGGGGACGAGAGCAGGGGAACAAACAAAAATGGGGCAATTTCGTTAACAGTCCAGGCCCTGTGAGCATGTTAATGCAGTCAAAATTGGCAATGGATTGGATGATCACCCTGACCTTCCCAACCCCCCTTCCCAATGTCAGTTTTTTTAATATATATAAAAATGTGTTTGTGATCCTGGAACCAATAGGCAACACTCAATACAATAGAAGAGAAAGACTGCTGCAAAAAGGACAAGTTTCACTTGCTTTTAGCAACACTTGGGCAGAGATTCATACATCATGAAGGTTCTCCACACATTGACATTCAACCGCATTTCAAACAAAAAGCTTGACAGAACTCCATCATAAAAACCAAGACTGAACCAAAAAAAAAACGGAACTGTAGGCAGGATTTAAACCACAGTGATGACGCTTGACCTTGTGCTGGTGCTACGAATGGGGCCGTTCCCAGGGGCCTGGCCTCCTGTCACCCGCAGTTTGCGGTAAAGGGCCATGCTAGGGCCAGTCCGTGCTACATTGGCAATTCTTTGAAAACTTTTTTTTCCCCGTCCCAAAACTAAATAAAAACCATAAGCACCCCGAATGCATATTTCTGTTCACTCTGAGCTCTTCTTAACACACGAGATGCTAAAATTAAAAAGCCAGGATTCGAGAAAACCATGTGCACTTGATTGACAGGATAGTCCGAACAGGATGGCACAAATTCAGAGTTGACTGAAATATGCAGATAAATCCACTGATAGAATATTCTAAACTTGAGATTGGAGAGCGGGGTAAAGGTCGGTGAACTCAGTCATTAGTTTGCATTTACAGGCATAGTCCTGCTCTCTGATTCTAAGAAACCAAATATTGCCTGCCAAGAAAACGCTCTTTCTCATGTGAAATTTTGTGTAAAAGTGGCTGAATTAACACTGACAAATAACGAAGGCCAGTGTCCTGATAGATTGTTGGGGAACCATTAGTTTCTGCCCAAGTGGAGAGATCAAGCCATCACTATGGTTTAAACAGTCAATTCCTTCTATCCTATTCTAGGTCATAACCATATTAAAAGGTCAAGTAATTATTCCCCATTTGTTTGATATGGAAGATTTGTTTCAAAAGTACAGTGGAATACTTTATTACAGAAACTGTATAAACGCGTGTTTTTCCGAACCGACTTGGGACTAATACAATTTTTGTCCCATTAAAAAATGACCAAAAAACTAAATGTACATTATTCAGGCAGACAAAGCAAAGGAACAGCCATTAAAACAATGAGGATAAAACTATTTTAAAAAAAAAATAAAAATAAAATAAAAAATCTATTACCAGAATGTCTACCCCAACAAAAAAAAAAGCTTCTCAACTAAAAAGGAATGCATAATGAAATCCTGGCTAAAGTAAAAAGTTTTAAAAACCTGAAGAGGGAAAGAAGATATATACACGTCTTTTTTGATTTTTTTCCTTTTTTCTTTTTAAACTGGCCATTCCTGTTGAAATGGGAGTCCGTAGCCAACGTAGTCGACGTGTCACCGGCTCCACTTGGAGCACCAAACGGAGCGGGTTCAGTCCCCGGCCCGCGTGACGTGGCGCGCTCCCACGCCTCGCCTCCGTCGTTGCCAAGTGAAGAGAGGCCGCTCCAGACCAACGCCAGTCAAAACGGAGTATCCTCCCGGGTCGCGCCTATACTTAATGTGAGTATATTTATATATATTTGCATTTATAAACCGTACGATCGGAGATGTCGCTTCGAAACATGTGGGGTTTTCTCTCTTTTTTTGTTTTTTTTGTAATCGTTTTAAAAGTAACGTGGGGTTTAAAAAAAAAAAAAAAAAAAAAAAAAAAAAAAAGCTAAAATTTCAACAGTGATGGCAATGTTTTCATTGTAATCCAGAGTTTGTAACGTGTGTTTTTTTGTGTGTGTGTGTGATGAGTTGTTTTTGTCTTTATTTCCTTCGTGTTCTTCCTCTGGAGGGGGTTGGCCGGTCTCGTCTCACCGGGCGCACCGCACCGTTCAGTCAGGGGGTAGAAGGTCGTGCAGACGAAACCGCTCCCGGACGTGCGGTCGCACATCCTCATTCTGTGGACACAAATAAAGGCACACATATTCCTAAGCTGTATACCATCACTGCACGATGATTCAACACTCTAGACGCAACACTCACACACAACTACAGTACGTAACACAACACTGAAAAAGTATTTTGTTCAAAAAAGTTTCAATCAGTTCAAATTAATCCTACCTGTAATACATGACCACAGATCAAAAATAAAAATCCAGTTATGCAGTTATGTCATAACAAATGAGCTGTTCTCTTAGGGTGTTACATGGAAATGAAGAAGCGCGTGCTCATACCAGCTCCACAAGTTTCTCCAGGAAGGGGACGAGTTTCAGGAGCTCGCTGTCATTTTTATCCATGAACCAGCTCTCGATGGGAATCCCGTTGGAAAGCTGTGGGGGGGGGGATACAGGAGGTTTAGCACGGCGTTGGTCTCTGGGCGTCACACGCTCACCGGGAAAAAGGCCTTGCTGACCAATCGGTAGCGAGCGGTGGTCGTCGGGCTCACCTGATAGGCAAAGGCTTGTGGTGAGTTGTCGATTATGATGGTCTTGGACAGGTCCCTCCCGAGGATGTTCAGGTCCTTGATGTAGTTCCCTTGTACACAAACGCAGTGCTCACGGAATAACCTGTGCCTGCAATCGCAGGAAGGGGAGAAGAAAAAGACGTATGCACTCAGGTCTGGAAGTTCTGAATTATACATGCAAAAAAATATAAATGAAAAAAAACCTGAGAAATTCACGACTGACCCTTGTCCACCCAAACGCACTTCAGAAGTATCTGACCCACTACCAACCCCCAACATTCCAAGTCAAATATATTTAAAATATTTTGCCACCTTCATAAGGCTTTGTCAGTACTAGGTGGTAAACATACTGCTCAAACTTTGTATGAATGTTTAAAGGAAGGCCAATATAACTGCAGCTGTAAATGGAATGGTCTTTAGACCGTAAGTACACTGCCTGGCCAAAAAAAAAGTCACCACCTGGATTTAACTACGCAAATAGGTAACGCAAATCCAATTCCATTGGATAATTACTGCAGTGATTAATATGTTTTAGCTGGCAACAAGTTATTTAACCCTAACTGATGCAGTGAGTAGCTTCTCATTTCTTAAACAACCATGTCGGAAGACATGTCCTGTGGTCGTGGAAAAGATCATCTGATAATCTGTTTCAGAAGGGTCAAATTATTGGCCTGCATCAAGCAAAGAAAACAACTAAGGAACTACTGAAACTACTACAATTGGGTTAAGAACTGTCCAACGCATTATTAAAACCTGGAAGGATAGTGGTGAACCATCATCTTCGAGGAAGAAATGTGGTCGGAAATAAATCTTGAATGATCGTGATCGGCGATCACTTAAATGTTTGGTGAAATCATATCGTAAAAAATCAGTAGAACTCGGCTATGTTTAATAGTGAAAGTAAGAGCATTTCCACACGCACAATGCAAAGGGAACTCAAGGGATTGGGACTAAACAGCTGTGTAGCCTTAAGAAAACCACTGGTCAGTGAGGCTAATCGGAGAAAAAGGCTTCAATTTGCTAGGGAGCATAAAGATTGGACTCTGGAGCAATGGAAGAAGGTCATGTGGTCTGATGAGTCCAGATTTACCCTGTTCCAGAGTGATGGGCGCATCAGGGTAAGAAGAGAGGCGGATGAAGTGATGCACCCATCATGCCTAGTGCCTACCGCACAAGCCTGTGGGGGCAGTGTCATGATCTGGGGTTGCTGCAGTTGGTCAGGTCTTGGTTCAGCAACGTTATGTGCCCAAAGAATGAGGTCAGCTACAGACTACCTGAATATACTGAATGACCAGGTTTTTCTATTAATGGATTTTTTTTCTTCCCTGATGGCACAGGCATATTCCAAGATGACAATGCCACGATTCATCGGGCTCAAATTGTGAAAGAGTGGTTCAGGGAGCATGAGACATCATTTTCACACATGGATTGGCCACCACAGAGTCCAGACCTTAACCCCATTGAGAATCTTTGGGATGTGCTGGAGAAGACTTTGCGCAGCGGTCCGACTCTCCCATCATCAATACAAGATCTTGCTGAAAAATTTATGTAACTCCGGATGGAAATAAATGTTGTGACATTGCAGAAGCTTATCAAAACGATGCCACGGCGAATGCATGCCGTAATCAAAGCAAAAGGCGGTGCAACAAAATATTAGTGTGTGACTTTTTTTGAGGTCGGGCAGTGTATGTTGACAATGATGTAAAAATTCTCAAAATTAAAATCAGTCATTACAAAATGAATTACACAAACACCTATGGGAGAAAATGGACTCAAGCTCACCAGCCAGATAAGCCCATCACTACCTCAAAATTATATTGGTTATGTGCACGTTTTTACAACCAAGCTCTCATGACAGAAAAAGGACATCCAAGAGACCAATGAAACCAGTCAACAAAACAACTGACCTAACCAGCTGTTTCTTGGGATCGAGGATATTCAGCAACTTATCTGCGTACACCTTCTTAGAAGCAGTGAAGAGAATTATCTGTGGACAGAAAACAGCGGCAGGTGACTCAGCCTTCTTTCATAGGGTAAAAAATACGAAAGGTTAATGTCAGTTAGGCCAAAAAAGTGCAGACAGTAACCACCATACCTCATAAATTTGAGACATGCGTTCGAGGAACTCTCGGAAGTACGGCCTCAATCGCACATACACCTGCAGACAAGTAGAGGCGAGTCATCTTTACTGTGCCAGGGCCTTGCTTATCACACAGCCAACAACTGAGCCAAAATTCATTACCAATCACAAACACCCAAGTGAAGTCATTAACAGCATAGCCTACATGTGTGTGCACATTTAAAGACAACTTGGCAGGGTAGTAAACTAAATTGCTGCCCTTCAAAACAAAGACTCCTAGTGTCTACATATCAAAAGAAAATATTTAACTACATACACAGTATTAAACAGTTCAGTGCAACTTCACTGCACTCAGTTGCACTGAAAGCCCTCCCGGCACCCTCTAGTGGTCATCACACGCAAGTTCAGACTGAGAACAAGCATCACCATAGGACCAAGGCTCTACCTTACCTGGTATATGACATCTTGAAAGAGGACGGGGAAGGTAAGCGCTGCGTCTTCCAGCTCGTTTAAGCTACAATGTACCAACGTTTCATCCTGAAGGAGAGCAAGAGCAGGGCAAACGGGATTAATTCAAGGGACAAATTCAAATGTTTTAGCACGGCACCCCTGACCGATAATCTCAACATGCCAGAAAGAATTATTGCTATTCCGCTTGGCCACAAACACATTACAACCAAAGTCTGTTGATGCTCAGCCACTAATCTAAGCTTTCAATTGACACACTGACATCCAGGGTGGCATTTGCAGAGATCAAACAAACAAAAAAAACTTTAGAAATAGGCCAATCACTGTGCCAATGACAGCATGCTGATATATACAAATATGCATATGCGTGAGATGGGTGTGGCCTGGCTCACCAGGTCTAGGACGAGGGAGAACTCTGGCGTGCTGCGGGTCTTCAGGGGGAGCGCTGGCTTGCGGGTGAGCTGCTCCTCCGTCAGCGGGGGCACGTGCTTGATGAAGAAGTACCTGCAGAGAGAGCAGACCCAGGCCACGCAGGGTGAGCCAACGCACACACAACACTATTTCATACATTTAAATGAGGGATTACATGCAGCGTTGAACATGTATATCAGCATATATGGCAGAAATGCCATAAAATCTACAGTCATACAATCACCAATACCGTGACAAGGAGGAAAAGGGGAAAATGTGAAAAAAGGGGGAGTGGAGTGGGGGTGTGCACATTTTTAAATTTGCCGATTACAAGGTTGACATATCTTCAGCCATCCACATTTTGGAAGACAGCCACTAAAAACTGCTGCAAGTGAACAGGTAACAAATTCCCAAACTTTCAGAAGAGTGAGCCTTTCTGTAGAGCAGGGGTGTCATACTCCAAAGGCCGAGAGTATGCAGGCTTATGTATGCAGGCTTACACCAGGAGATTTCAGTGAGTCCCACTCCCTGGTTGAACTAGTGAGATGATTAGCAAGCTAGTCACCTGGTGTAGCGCACTGGTTGCAACAAAAACCTGCATACACTCAGCCCTCCGTGGAACGAGTCTGACCTCCCTGATGTAGAGGCTACAAGCGCTTCTACCCAAACAGCACAGAAACGGCCGATTAAACCAGTGCGGCACATGCATGTGTTTAAGAAAATCAGTGTTCCTGTAGATTTCATTTCTTGCCCTCATAGATCAACGATCAGTGCAGTCAAAAAAATCTACCATCTTCCAGTGTGGATCTCCCCAAGGTGGGCGTGTGTACTCACGGGTCAAACACCTCCCAGTCCTCCTCATACGTGCCCTCTGCAGGGGAGGTGGGCGGGGCCTCGGAGTAGCCGCTGTCAGGACTGGACCCTGGGGCTGAGCGGGGGGAGGGACACAGCAGGGTTGGGGTGTGAATGCAGAAGGGTAAGAACCAGGGGTGTAACGGTACACCATTCGGTACAGGACTTTGGGTTCGGTACGCGTTGTGAACCGAACAAATGCAATCTTGCTTTAACCACTAATGCACATGCAGAATTTAATTTAAAACTATTGAGTTCCCCCCCGCCCCCCGAAGATATAACTTGCGCAAAGGGTGGGCGTTATTAATTCAGCCCATATACGTCTATGGCACAGATATGAAAATGTTTTTATATCTATGGTCTATGGCACACCACTGAACCAGAGAGATTAACTTTGCACAGCCCAGCTTCGTAGTCAGTATGCCAAATGCAAATGAGCAAAGCAATAACAAATGCTGTAGGTGTTTTTATAGTGGCGGATCTGTGACCATACTCCGTTGTGGAGAACACAGGTTTTAAACATATGTTGAAAGTGATTGAGCCCTGCTACCAAGTTCCCTCTCGTCCACATTCCAGTACTTTGTTCAGTAAATTATAGCCACTGTTTACAAAGTTCATAATAAATTAAAAGCAAAGCAATTTTATGTTTTGCATTTCTTTTTCGCCCCGCTGTACTGAACCGTGATTTTTGTGTACCGTTACACCCCTAGTAAGAACCCCCACCAAAAAACCAACAGTGCCCAGCCTTCTCTCAGTGTCACCTGTGAGCGTCTCGACACACCTGTGAGTGGAGGCAGGTCGGCGTCCGCCACGATCTCGCCCTCTTCGGGGGCAGCCTCGGCAGGGGCGGGGCGGGGATGCTGGGGTACAGCGGGGCGGCCGCGCTCTCGGCGGATGTGGCCGTGCTGGTGGGCGTCTCCTCCACCTGCTCCATGTCCAGCTGCTTGACGATCTCCTCCGCCTCCACCGCCTGCCCCGGGGAGTCTGAGCCCGATGTGCCTGGGGGGGCACGTGTGAACAGAGATTACAGAAAGGCCAAGACAAGAACTGCACTAGCACGTATACACAACTCTTCTTGAAAAAACCCTCCAATGGATAAATGATAGAAAAACACTTTGGTCCTCTGCAAGTAAAACCAGCTGCAGGTTGCGCTCTGACAGCAAGGTCTAAAACAACTGAAACGCGACGTAAAAACTGATCTACACTGCGCTGGGATCTTTCGGAAGAGGGAATGAGTGTCGGGCGTTTTTTTTATAGTTCTTTTTACCATTTTTGTTTGCTGGTGAGAAGAAGTTGAAGACCGGAGAGAAGATGGTGCCCAACAGGGTGGTGCGGGGTGGGCTGCTGGGGACCTCGGCCGGCTGCTCCAGCTTCCCGTTGGGCTTCACCGGCTTGCCCGAGTCATGATTCGTGGCATCTGTGAGAATCAATGCAGGAGAAGGGCGTCAGTGGGTCTTATATTACATTACAGGCATTTGGCAAACACTCTTATCCAGAGTGACTTACACAAGTTTACTTGTTTATTTATTTAAACATACAATCCATTTATACAGCTGGATATTTACTGAAACAATTCAGGTTAAGTACCTTGCTCAAAGGGTACAACAACAGTGCCCTACCTGAGAATCAAGCCTGCAACCCAACAAAGCCAGTCCCTAACCATTATGCGACACTGCTGTCCCATGTCCCATACGTTACAAAACGAGGCACAGACCTCGAGCTCTGCTGTTACCTGGGCTCGGTCTCGCCCCTCGGACTCACCTCCGTTGACGGGCCCTCTCCGGCGGACCCTGGGCATGGCCTTGTTGGGCAGGTCGCCGGTGCGCGGCGTGGAGGAGATCAGGGTGGTGTCCAGGTCGCATTCGATGCGGCTCCTCTTCGCTGGGTTCTCCTGCTCCACCTGAGGGGACGAATCCACGGTCACAACTAAAGCATGAAAACCTCAAAGGGCCTCCCCTGCTAGCCCTGCGATGGCGAGAGGGCCATCAACAGCATCTCTATCCCTTTTATCCTGTCATTAATACCCTCCAGTACATATGCCACTTCCCTTTGATCAAGGCTACATGCCTGTAGTTGTTTAAATGCTTTCAAATGGCTGGTAGCCGACGCTCCATGTGCATGAATCAATGTTGAAGTGACTGAGGACCAAGCAGCAGTACTGCTGTGCAGCCAGTAGAAGCGCTGTCCTGCTGAGGACTGGGGAAACCAACCTACGTTTCAGTTATAATGTGTTGACTGAAAAGTCAACATAGTTTTGAAGAACTGAATTATGACTTTAGAAAGCATCTTTTGGAGGAGGGGGTGCCAAGTAATACATTATTGGAAGTTATGGATTAGTGGAAATATGGATGTTTGATTAATGTGATTACAAAGCCCTTTAAGGTGTTGTTCTTTTTTCCTCTGAAGGAGTGGCAAACACTTGAGTGTCCTTAAGTGCCATGATGTGGTTTGTTCTTATAGCCACAACAAAGTCATTATCTGCACGAGTCACACGCATCTTCAGGATCCAGACAAATGAAGGGCACGGGCACAAACTGCTTCGGTTATTCAAAACCCGAACAAGCAGAATTCAGCATTCCCACCCCCCATCCTTACATTTCATTACGTAAAGACACTTAATTCCAAAGTTTGTATAGAGGACCAGAACAAATGAAGAAATGCCATTAAAATGACTGCTTGAACACTTAGCCAGGTGGCGTTAGCCAGAAAAATGATAATGTGTAGTATGATTAACAAGGAAATGTGGACCATGTCTAGTGATTATATCAAAGCATACGAAATGGCGGGTTGGTTCTTATGCTTTCCTGTCCTCTTGAGTTGGTTGTCCCGTAAAAGTTTGTGACACCCGGCGCGACACTTTGAATCCTTTCAGTCTGAAGCTTAACACGTACGAGCAAGGACGAACAAATGGCGGTTTTGACCGGTTTTCAAACCGCGAGGATGACCGGGTTTAAGGTCCCGAACGAGCGCCCAAACCACTGAGGGAGGGGGGGGGACCCCTTTTCTGCAAACAGGCTGCACACTTGGTTCAGCCGACTACCTACTGTCATTACACAACCATTCTAGAGCCACGGCTATTCTTAGAACGGGGCTGAAGTAGCCAGGCGAGCAGGAACATTCCTCATTACACTTCTGGGGCGGGAGGGAACATGACACCGGGTCCCTGACAAACACTCAATTTACATCTTAAACCTTAATGGATTCTATATTAAGGTCTCAGGAGGGGCGGGGAAAGCGGTGCTTACATAACGGAAACGTTTCTGAAACGTTCAGCCGCGTAGGGCGCGCAGCCTTTTTTTACGAAACGAGAAATGTTTGAAAATGGAAGCGTGCTGGAATGCGACACAGGCTGGGAACAGCTGCAGGAGGGGGCCTTCCCCCGCGGCGTACCTTGACTGCGTTTCCCCGGATGAATTTCTTGATGGTGGAGAGGAGCCCCGTGTCGCCCTTGGGCATCTTGCCTCCGCCGGCGGGCGCGCACTCCTCCACCTCAGAGCGCCTCCGCTTGGTCCGGGACGGGCGGGGCGCGTGGGCGGGGCTCGGCTGCTGAGAAGCCTTGCGCATTCTCAGCCTCATCGTCCCAGCGGTCACATGAAAGGCTGACGGGAGAGAGGAGGCGGGGGGAGAGAGGGGGAAGGAGGAAGTGGAAAAGGGGAGAGGTAGAGAGAGCAGGTTAGAGGAGACGGGAGGCGGAAAGGGGGGAAAGGAGGAGCGTGGAAAAGGGGAGAGGTAAAGAGAGCAGGTTAGAAAAGGAGGGAGAGGGAGGGGGGAGGAGAGAGAGAGAGAGCAGTTAGCTTCCTACACTGAAAAAATGCAGATTCTAAAAAAAGCTACTTGAATCTATGAATCTCTGCAGACCGGGATTCAATCACATTAATAACCTGAATAACCTTTGAGAAAAATAATAAATAAAGATGATATATATATACAGTGAAGGAAATAAGTATTTGATCCCTTGCCGATTTTGTAAGTTTGCCCACTGACAAAGAAATGAACGGTCTATAATTTTAATGGTAGGTTTATTTTAACAGTGAGAGACAGAATATTTAAAAAAATCCAGAAAATCACATTATATAAAAGATATAAATTGATTTGCATTTGATTGTGTGAAATAAGTATTTGATCCCCTACCAACCAGCAAGAATTCTGTGTCCCACAGACCAGTTAGATTAGTCCTCTCGCTTTACTCCTAATCTCAACTCGTTACCTGTATAAAAGACACCTGTCTCAACTCGTTACCTGTATAAAAGACACCTGTCCACAGAATCAATCAATCAGATTCCAACCTCTTCACCATGGGCAAGACCAAAGAGCTGTCTAAGGACGTCAGGGACAAGATTGTAGACCTGCACAAGGCTGGAATGGGCTACAAGACCATCGGCAAGCAACTTGGTGAGAAGGAGACAACTGTTGGTGCGATTATTCGAAAATGGAAGAAACACAAAATGACCATCAATCGCCCTCGGTCTGGGGCTCCACGCAAGATCTCGCCTCGTGGGGTATCGATGATCATGAGAAAGGTGAGGGATCAGCCCAGAACTACACGGGAGGAGCTTGTTAATGATCTCAAGGCAGCTGGGACCACAGTCACCAAGAAAACCATTGGTAACACACTACGCCGTAATGGATTAAAATCCTGCAGCGCCTGCAAGGTCCCCCTGCTCAAGAAGGCACATGTACAGGCCCGTCTGAAGTTTGCCAATGAACACCTGAATGATTCAGAGAAGGCTTGGGAGAATGTGATGTGGTCAGATGAGACCAAAATCGAGCTCTTTGGCATCAACTCGACTCCCCGTGTTTGGAGGAAGAGAAATGCTGACTATGACCCCAAGAACACCATCCCCACCGTCAAGCATGGAGGTGGAAACATTATGCTTTGGGGGTGTTTCTCTGCTAAGCGGACAGGACGACTTCACCACATCGAGGGGAGGATGGACGGGGCCATGTACCGTGAAATCTTGGGCGACAACCTCCTTCCCTCAGCCAGGACACTGAAAATGGGTCATGGATGGGTCTTCCAGCAGGACAATGACCCAAAACATATGGCCAAGGCAACAAAGGAGTGGCTCAAGAAGAAGCACATTAAGGTCATGGAGTGGCCTAGCCAGTCTCCGGACCTTAATCCCATAGAAAATCTGTGGAGGGAGCTGAAGCTTCGAGTTGCCAAGCGACAGCCTCGAAACCTTAAGGATTTGGAGAGGATCTGCAAAGAGCAGTGGACCAAAATCCCTCCTGAGATGTGCGCAAACCTGGTGACCAACTACAAGAAACGTCTGACCTCTGTGCTTGCCAACAAGGATTTCTCCACCAAGTATTAAGTCATGTTTTGCTAGGGGATCAAATACTTATTTCACACAATCAAATGCAAATCAATTTATATCTTTTATATAATGTGATTTTCTGGATTTTATATTCTGTCTCTCACTGTTAAAATAGACCTAACATTAAAATTATACTGTTCATTTATTTGTCAGTGGGCAAACTTACAAAATCGGCAAGGGATCAAATACTTATTTCCTTCACTGTATAACTAGTAGCAGGGCATAATAATAAACAGAAAGGCCTGAATGAAGAATGTCAGTGTATTCTGACTACACCAACCCCCTTCCAGGAAGAACAAATGAGAATCCGAGGCCAGGCTTCAGCGTTCCTCTGAATCTCGACTCTATGAAGCGTCCAGACCTGCGGCTCAAAACATCTGGTTGCGTTCGAGACACCATTTCCTCCGCACCCGCAGCATGTCACCGGGTCCAGTTTGCGCCAGGGTCTCATCGAACCCATCCAGCCAAGTCTCCCCATTTCTAGGGCATGCGTTAAACGGCAACCCTATCCACCCCCAACCACCGACCCCCTCCCCCTCACAGCCGAAACAAATGCAGCCCCCGGGCCAAAGCTCTGCGGTGTGCCTCTCAATCTTTCTAAACGGCACTCTGCACAACAGCTTATGTGCAGGGCCCCGAGCATCTGGATGGAGTCAAGTGTAGTGGAAGGCAGTCGGCGAGCCAGGGCTCCAAGCCATGGTCCGACTAGATACAGACAGGCTACACACACACCTACAGGGCAAGCGAGGAAAACACAAGTCTGATATAAACTGAGGAGGGGAAGAAAATGCAGTGTTTCTTCAAGTGCTATTCTGGGACGGCGGGTAGCAATTGACAAAAAAACAAAACACATTCTCACACAGCCTCGCCTGCAGAATTCAACTCATTTGTGGCTCCGGGACTTAAGATTTGTATCTTTGCCATCCCGTTTGCGAGCGAGCCACGTATAGCAAGTCTCTCAACGCAACGTACAGAGAAATGTCCACAGGGCTCTGAAAACAACAAGGGAAATCCAGCCTATCCACACACGCGTGTATGGTGCACAAGAGCACTGACAACAAGAGCATTGTAGTCCGAGAGCGTTTCCATTCCCTAGAAAGAGCTGCGTGGTTCTCTGCCAACCAGAGCAAAGAAGTGATCCCAGAACACTGGGGTTTCCTCCTCCTCTTTGCAGGGTTTTCCCTGCCTGTCTAATGCTTTGGTGGGCCGCCTAAGTGTTTTCTTCAAGTGCCTAAAAGATATTTGCCATTAATAAAGGAGCTTTAACCGCTGCAGTGTCTGCGCCGACTGATACTAGGCGGTGCCATAAAATAAATGTAAAATAGGCTATCACAGTGAAAAAAAGTTCATCTGCTGCAGTGTCTGTTTCATATTTCTTACACGGCATGTGCTACCAGATTCGGCGTTCTTGTGGATGTAGATTTTATTTTATTAATTTGGATGCACCACCGCAGCGACCCGCTGTCTCTGAAAGGCGGGTAACAGAGATTGCAAATAACTGTCAACGTTAGTTTGTAGCTAGCCTACATTTTATAGTGTAAAATTATAGTGTAGGATACCGCCAGTTCATTTGATCTTCAGCTTGACAATGCTGAAGATAACATGCTTTTTTTATAAAGAGGCCCAGAATAGAAGAAGAGAGGTGACAAAGTCTATTTAGATGTGATTTAGGCCAAATGTGACCTTAAATATTGGTATTTTTCTTTTCTCCTAAGGGGAGAAAACCTTACTGGTGTCCTGACTCAAAAGCTGGGACACAGGTCAGTGACAATGAATGATGCATTTTGCTTCGCATCACTAGTGTGTAAGTGTGTAATGCATTTTATAACAAATAGAGAGCAATTATCACTTGCTTAGTGCTTGTTAGTCACAATTACACTAAAAGATTAATAAGCAGCTTAAATCATTTTTTAAAAGACTTCATTGAAATACTAAACACCCACGAAAATATTCAAAATTCAAACATTCTGACACATCCCAACTACCGTTGTTAATGTGAACTCACCAGTCAACATGATTAAATGGGAGGCTGATTTGTATCCTACCCAAACTGGTGCAAAACTATACTATTTGAGCTATGTTGGTCTGCAAACAATGTCCTATAGCTAGACAATTCTAATAGCTAGCTAGCTGCCTGAGCCTTAAATACTTTGAGTTCTGCCATCGTTATACAATTGATTTGTAAGAAAGAATGAAAGAAAGTATTAAGGCTGTGATATACTGACATTTTCAGAGAGTGACAAGTGCACAAGGACATAAATGCCCTATAATTTTTCCCAATTATGATCGAATTTAAAATAACTTATGCAGTAGCCTTCTGAGGTAAAGATAATATAATAATATATGCCATTTAGCAGACACTTTTATCCAAAGCGACTTACAGTAGTGAATGCATACATTTTCAGTATATGTGGCCCCAGTGGGGATTGAACCCACAACCTAAACGTTGGTAATGCCGTGCTCTACCAACTGAGCCACAGAGAACCACAGCCACGTTAGTGAAACAGTTAACAGGTTACCAGTTGAATGGTAACAGGTGGTATTTTCAAAAAATGTTAAAGATGATTTTCTATTAAACAGACCATCCTTTTTCAGTTGTTCACACCCCCCAATGACCTGGCACCACCGTGCCAACCCTTAACCCTACGTGACCCACATAAATGCCTACAAAAGACTGCTCGATTAAGGAAAAGCAACAAAACAAGAATGACAAGGATATTTATGAAATCACTGCTTAATCCTAAATAAAAAGCACCACAGAACAGCACAGAGCAACAGCGCAGCGCTCCTATACATAACAAATACGTACATCTACCGGCTAGTTTCAACTCTCAACGACAGAATAGTCATCTTGATCTCAGACGTGCAAGCACAGATAAGGGGAGGATAGATATCTATACGTTTTTTTTTTTATCAGTCCAAAAGGTTTTCCTGCTGTGCGAGAAGTTCTCTTGTTTCTGGACTACTGCAGTGCCAGTGACTCGCAAGGAAACATTCCTAAAAGTAACCACAGCTCTCCACTGTACCCCCTAAACCCCCCCCCCCCCCCCGCCCCCACCCTCACGTCTTTTCATCCTTCTGTACAGCTTATGCAACACCGCTAGCTGAAAATGTGTTCAGACATGTCCGGGACCTGTCAGGCCAGCAGCCAGAGAGAGAGAGAGAGAGAGAGAGAGAGAGAGAGAGAGAGAGAGCTCTACTGTAACTCAAATCACACACACCGCTTCAGCTCGCTGCATCCTCTGCGTTTCCCCCCCTTCCTCTGCATGGGACAAACACCATGTGTCAATGGTTTTCCACTGTCGGTGTGTGTGTGTGTGTGTGTGTGTGTGTGTGTGTGTGTGTGTGTGTGGGGGGTATTTACTAAAAGCCTCTTGAACTCACAGAGCTTGTTTTCAAAAGCCAATGTAATAATAGGGTTTTTGCATTGTTGATGTTAGGATTTAAATCGAATTGCTCTATAAGAGCCACAGGGCAAGACGTTGTAAAGGCCATCCACACGCCGATCCAAAGCCCCTTGACGAGACAAGACTCTGATTCTCAGTTAACATTTCTTATGGTAGAAGATGAGCCAGTACAAACAGGAGCTGCACATCTTTTCCTACGTCGAGTCTGCGTGAGGAGAACAAAATGAACACTGAGGAACGGCAGGCGGCGGCAAGGCAGCGTTGGCTCGGAGGTCCACAATCCAAAGTAAATAAACAAGTTTGGGTCAAACTTCAACCAACAATTTGTAGAAGCTTTGATTCCGTTTTGGGATCAAAAAATTGTATTTATGGATGCCCCCCATCATTTTGGAATAAAGAACGCTGAAAGTTCCGTCTCCACTGCATCTGCTACAATGTTGAGTCTCAACTCCTTGACGCAACGCAAGTCACCCCCTCCTCCTTTCCGATTGGCTCGGTGGTTTAAAGGTCTTTGTAATTGGCCATCTTGAGGGAACGGTATGAAATCAGGGAAGTGCTTCAGACTACGTCCAATCACGACCACCCTGCATAAACCAGGTGGAGTTCCTGGGCCGAATGCTCAATTTCCCAGAACTGGCTCTGTTTGTATCTGACTAGCTGTACAGAAACAATTTTTTATTTATTTTTAAATAAAGATTTTGTTTCTGATCTTATCCCATTTTCTCCCAATTTAGTAGCCAATTAGACCCGCTATTTTATGTCAATCCCCCCCTAGTAATGTGAGTTCGCTGCCGTAGTCCTGCGACCGGTAGTGACGAAGGCAAAGTAACGTCTCCTCCGAGACGGCACTCGCCAGGCCGTCGACCGTAACCCAGTACTACAGGGCCACTCTTATGCGCAGCGAACGTCCTGTCGGCTTCCCTCCCCCTTCCCTGGGGCGGATCTCCGCCCCCTGGTGGCACTCCCGGCCAGAGCGGGATGGGGAATTGAACCCCGGTCTCCATGGCCAGTGTTGAGCGTTGTAACCACTGGACCAAGCGGGAGGCCCCAAAACAAAATTAATCTTAAAAGAACTCACATAGCAATGCGATGCAAGGCCAAGATGTTCCCTTGATTGAGCACAGCATTCACATAGAGATGTGTCAAACCTCCCGGACACCTTCCAATACACGTCTTGCTTCGGGGTCTCATTTCAGGATCCACGCTGGCACAGAAGAGAGGCCTGAAGCTCCATTGATATCTGCTTCATGTTGGACATTTTTACAGTACGCCACAGAACATTTCTCAAAATTCAGCAGGAATCGTGCCCGGAGGGATGAAGCATTTAGCGTATGCCATTAACATTCTTGAACAGACTACACAAGATGCAGCCACTAGTACCTGAAAATTTACAATGGCAACTCCCTTTTGTGCAAAGAAGAAAAAAACCCACTTTTATATCAGTGTTATACTGCCAAATGTTACGATTGCCAATGTCTTTTGACCAAAGCAACAGTGGTCACCCCTTGAAACCAAACAGTATAGCGGACTCCTGCACGTGCAATTTACCAGATTAGCGGCCAGCCTCAATTAGATGTCGATTTCGCATTGTAAATTGACAACCTGGTGAAGTGCCAACGTTTATGCTAGTGCTGCACATTTTCTATTTGGCTAGCTAATTTTGCTGTTGTCCTCCAGACATTTGTCACGGTGTAAACGGCAAAATTATATCAAAGCAGAGTAAATGTCATGCGGACAAAATCATTTATTTAACCATTCTTTGACCCCTAGAGCTCGAGGTTGAAAACTTTGAGAGAAGTGCTGAAAATGTGGTTGAAAATTCTTTTTTAAGAATACAAAAAGAAAAAGAAAAAAAAGAAGTTGTGCTGAAAATGTGTGTGCGTATTTGTCTGTTCCCAAGGAGATCGGTTATTTATTTCCACATAAGTTGTACTGCCACAGGGAAATAGCAACCCGATAAACTTTTTTTAAATCCACCATTTTAAAAGATCAATACAATACAAAAAGCTTGTAGCTCTTCTGCGAACAACCCAGGGCGCTTTAGAAAGAAAAATCTGAATCAGCTAAAACAAACTAGGAAGAATAGACACATGTTTAAATGAAAGAAATAAAATTTTAATTAAAATCTAAATTTGCTAAAGGTCCAAACTAGGAGGAATAGGCACACGAGAACAAAGAAGTCTTAAGATAACCTCAATGTCATCTCAGGGGAAGGCATCGAGTCCACCCAAGTGAACACAAGATGGATTATCATCATCATTAGAATTGTTGTGAAGCATTTCATAGTAATCTAGCAGGGTCTGCTGACCAAATGTACTAGGTAGTAAAGGCAGGAGGACGCTGAGGAAACCCACAGTTTGACATCAAAATGAAATGCAGAAAGATCATGGCTATAAAAGAGCTACCAAAAAACAGCACATTTTCCATGTTTACAGTGCAGGAGAGGGAAGAGGATGACATCACGAGGAGCAACACCCGTCGGTGTTTGCACTGACAGCGGTCTGCGTATGGGCTCCTGCCACAATGCGCTGGGCATACTGGAGACGGTATTGCTACGGGTCCTCGGTCAGTCTGAGCGCAAACAATGGAACGATTCGGAGAAAGGGGGAGGGGAGCGAGAGAGAGGGAGAGAAAGAGAGAGGGGTGCCGAAACAAGTCAGGGATCAGAAGCAACCCCTCTGGCGTCGATCGCCCCCAGCTGCAGCGCAGGATCTTACCCTCGGCATGGAATAAACGGTGGCGCCCAGGCGAGGACCCATGGCAGCTGGCTGGCGGCCTTCCTGTCCTGCAGCAGCAGCGGTGGGTGCGAGCCAGGACAAGGGAAACGCACGCGGGCCGTCGGCAGCAGTTTCACTGCTTCCCCGAGTCTCTCCCTGCCTATTTTTACCAACGCAAAGCATGACTCATCCCCCGGTGCCCAACACACGCATGCATGCACGCATGCACGCACGCACACATGCACGCATTACTCTCCCCCACCACATTTCGTTACAAGGACACATTACTTTTTTGGGTGAATTTATTTTTCACAATTGGCCCCAGTACAGGCAGTCTATATTCTGTTCTGCTAACTCCATCACTGGATGTTTCTCCTCAATTACAACCAGCTGTTAGGTACGCGCTGAGGGGAATAAAGACAACCCCCACGTCCGCGTCAGGCACTCTGGCCTCACGCACCACTTCATCCTGAGCAGAGCGCCAGCACCGCGGGCACCCCACCTGAGGGCAATTAGGAGAAGGTAAAACAACCGAACAGAAGAGAGGGTGTCCTGAAATTCCCTTTTGTGGAAAAAAAAAAAGTGCATACGGCAGTAGCAAAGTGGAGCATGGGTCGACACCGAGGCACAATACTCCGATGACAAACCAAACAAAAGAGCCCACAATCACGCGGAGGAACCGTTTTCCGTGGGGGTGGGGGTTCTGTTCCTCGTGAGGACACGACAACGCTATAGAATGGCTTTTTTTATTTACATTTTTTTTATTTAAAAGCCTTCATTATTCAATCACTTACTAATTCAAAAAGTTAACACCAAACGTCAGCTTAGGCAGTGTCGCGGCTGAAGACTGCAGACCCCGGGGGTGGGGGTGGGACGAGCGTCCCTGTGCTTCGCCATGTTCTGGGTTAAGACTCAATGCGTCTGGAGAGTGTGTCAGGGAAATGCCTGTTAATCCCCTTGGTTTGGTGAGCACAATGTGCAAAATTCCATTACAAATTCGGGAGGGTTAGGACTCCGCTCAATTATCGGCCCAAAACACATTTATGGAAGGTGAATCACAAACACACTTAGGGCTCTCGTGTCTGGACGGGGTATTATGGATCGCTGCCCGATTGCCGCTGAGTGCTTTCCTTTTGCGGGCGCGAATACCCGTTTGACACCAAATAAACAGTCGTGGATCAACTACAAACACACTGTATTGTGATTTTTCTTCAAAACCCACTGGCTTACTCTGAAATCCTGCAGAAAAAATTGTTTGCAAAAAAATCACATTTGTATGTAAAATAACTAATATTTGAATTAAGTAGGAAGGGGTGTTATACACACACTGGCGTGCAAAAGTATGACAGGTTTAGCATTTTTCTACTCCGATGCTTACACTAAAACGAAGCTAAACGGTGCGCATCGCTGAAGCTGTAATGGACTTTTTGGACAGAGAAAAAGGCAAATGTCCCAGCCAATTACCTGACATGGTCCTGCAAGGTGTGGAACCCCAATCCACATGACCACATTACAAACTATTTTAAAGTCTCCCTGGGAGAATTACAGTGGCTTTAAGGCTGGAAAAACACTCACTATAAAGTAAATTGCATATACATTCGGTTATTAGAATGCCATGTCCTTTTTCAGAACAGTGTATTTGAATTAAATACAAAGCTTTAGTAGGCAATCATTCATAAGAGGTAATCAACAGGTAATTTCATTAACATATTTAAAAAACGATCACGTGTCACACTGGTTATTACCGCAAGACAAAACTTCAATGACAATTATACAGACACTTTGTTTGATTGAAAAGGCCCCTTGAAGGGCTTGTTTAAACCAACTATGTGCATCCTACTTTCTCATCAACACAGTAATACAGGAGACATTATTACATAGCTACTTATCCAGAAATTTTACAACATCGAATACTGAGCTGTTGATGGGTGCGCTCAATGCACCGCACAAAAATGGCCGCCCATGTCCAATATAGTATTAGAATCTGAACACATTTTAATGTCATGTTTGGCTGGAAGTCTCCTCAAAAAAGGAGGCTGCTTGAGAACAGAACCATAGAAAACCCCTGACTGTTGAGAGGTGAAGCCTCAAAGCACCCTGCCACAAAGTATACTTCGCACTTTGCTCTGGGGTTACCACGTGCATACGAGAGAGCAGCATGTAGCGGCTGTGGCGCGCCGCGACTTAATAGTTGGCGGCTGACGGCGACTCGACCGGGGCTATATTTCCGAACTGGACCCACACCCAACCACGCTCTCTTCTATGTTCTACCAACCGGATGGGGGTGAAGGGCGGGAAACGGCGTCCCGGCGTAACCGATCCATCACACTGACATGAGACTCCCTGCTGCTCGCGCCCTCCCCCTGCAAGCCCTGCCTGTCAGCTGGTATACCTCAGCTGCACCACCTGTTAAAATGGGGCTGATCTCACTTGTCACTTCAGCGCCGGCAAACGACAGCTACTGAACGCCTCTTGCTCTCTTGCTCTGGAGTGCTGCCTTTCAAGTGGAGGAAAAGAAGCTCAGACAAAAGCACACACGAGTGTAAAAGTAGCATTCTTGATCATTCTTGATGATCAATAGGACAGATGAGTCAACAGAATCTTAGATTGATGATTCACGTTTACAATTTTTTTTTTTATGTGTTGGGTCCACTTAACTTTTTTAAATTACATTCATTGAAAAACAAAAAAACCTTGTAATCTGAACACCAATGTTTATAACGGTGTAAACAGAAGTTCTTAACATGATTGGTGGAAGAGCATCTCTTAACACACTGAGGGACTGGCAGCAGGCATACCAAGAGGGAAACAATGTTGACTTGACTTTGTGGATTCAACTTTCCAAAATAGAGGGGCACTGGAGATGCTATGAAAAGTACAGCCACCACCTGTGCTGTACAACATCCAAAGCATGAATTTGTTGCTTATTAAAAGGGAGCTGACAATCAACATAAGACTGTAAGCCTAATTCACTGACCCCCAAATGAAATACCAATTCCAAAAATGTTCTCAGATTCAACAGAACATCCAGACAGGTTGCAAACACTGTGCAGAACATGGATTCCAATATTCAAGACACTGCCCTATAATAAGGGTCAGTAGCACACAATACTGAACTCACCCAGATGAAGAATGACTACTGAGAAAGGTTTGCAAGCTGCACAGACTAAAGACGATTCAGGACGATACAGTTCAAAATATTACATTTACTGGACAAAGTAAGTATACGGAGTAACACGAATCGATGACATTGCAACAATCTTATATGCAACCTTCATTAATCTATAGGTATATCAAACGGATCACAAACACAAATGAGTCGAGATGTTGTCGAAGACCACTGATCAAACAATACGGACTAAGCATGAATTCAACCCCAACTTTTCAATAACTTCAGTTCACCACAAACGTAGATCCAAGCAAAAAACTAAAACAGTACTGTCCCATTCTCTTAAGTGCTTTGGAATTTTGAATCTCACAATTATTTCAATGTAGTTAAATATTTGGAGGTACAGTACACAAGACGTGTACTACCACGTCGCAATGCTACTCTGATTTAAAAGCTATGTGACGTTAGCCAACTTCAAAATGACAACACTCCAATTCCATTTCCCAGGAGTGACATTCATTCAAAGTAGCAAGCTAGATGTTGGGTCTTAAAATATTAATGTTCGCTTACGCTGCAACTAGAGCGCATTCAGCTATGGTAGCCAGCTGCTTGTTACAAAGTCACAGGCTGATAGTTACCATTCAACTTATTAACAAAACATAAATTGCGTCTCTAGGGCTCAGTGAATATTTAACTTCGACGTTAGTTAACATTACAAAAAGTTCACTAACTAGTTAGCCGTTTATCTAACGGTAACCAACATAGCTGGCAAGCTAGCTACATGTTGGAACTCCAGGCATGCAGCGAGAAGACGTCGCAGAGCAACGCCCCCCAATTAAAAGCAGCAAGCAGAATGAAAACTGGGGGTTAGCAAGTCGGCTATATTAGCCTGGTAACACATCAAACAATTCCCGGACAGAAAAAAAATACACATTCGCGTGTAATACATAGCAAACGAAATCCATACCAGCGCCTGACTTCTACGGGGCGGTGCAACGTTAACAGTTGTTGGGAGTAACGTGTGGCGTTAACAAGCTGACTAGCTAGTTAGCACTTGCTACCTGACTTGTTTGTTTCCGCGGAAACAAACATCCCCCCACACCTGAGACGAAGTAGGCGGGAAAAGGGAAGAGAAATTCGGTATGGTTTTGGACCCCAAGCCCGAGGCAAGCGATGAAGAAGCAGGCCATGGCCTAAAAACCGCTCAAATTTCTCAAACCATACATAGGTATTTATTCAACATGTCTATCCCCCCTCCCCGACACAGAAGAAATGGAACAAATGTTATCACTAACAAGTTGTTTTAAATCTCAGCAACTGGCCCGAAAAAAACAAGCTTTGCTAGCCAGCAAACTGTTAGCTGGTTAGTTCAGCTAGCTAGTTGCTAACACATAACGTTACAATATTGGCTAGCTACCTAGCTAGCTAATTGAAGGAAGCTGATTGATTGCATTAGAGCAAAGTGCCATAGCTAGCGCGAAGTATTAGCTTGCTAGCTACTTTTAAAAAAAAGCATTGTCTGATTTTTTTTTCGTGCTGCAGAACGGCATGTTCCCAAGCCAACAGACCATTGTGGAGACCGATGTTATGCAAGCTAACTACAGAGAGAATACCTTTTGCTAGACTATAGTAGTTAGCTGACTAGCTAGATGGGCACTCGCTAGTAGCTACTGGACTAGCTGCTGGTTCATAGCTAGCCAACGTTACCTAGCTAAATATTTACTTATACGACACTCATATTCCTCTACACCTAAGGTCGCGATATTGCCGGGCTGACTTACTTGCCAAGGACTGCTGTTATCTCGTTGTTGAGGTGGCTGTGCTTGCCTGGCTGTTGATAGCCGCGGCGGGGGCGGCCGCTTGTCTTTAGCCGTCACTGGTTAGCTAGCTTGTGTTCAGAGACCGTCGGTCCGATCCTGCGCTGCTCCTCCAGACGCCATTTCCCGCCTCCTTACCGACACTCTCAATGGCAGAGACCCGGATGAGCAGACCATCGGCGCATGCGCAGGTCGCCTCCCACCGACCCCCCCCCTCCTTACCTATTTCTTGTTTTTATCAAGACAATGCAAGGTACACCGCGTAGATGCCGAGTGGTAGGGCGGATTTGAGCGGTGCTAATGGCTCAATCAACGTGTAATTCGTTCTGCAGGTATTACCGTTTAAAATCCAACATATTCAATGAACTACGGGTATCTACCGTCCCAAGTTGATATCTACAATCGAATTCCAGAATTATTAAATTAAATGCAAAATGTACACGCGCTGCATTTGAACATCTCATTTATGTGAATAGTCATTTTGTGACAATGCTAACGTTACTTAACGTTAGCTGAATGCTTGACATATATTGTATATATACGTATAGATATGGCCAGTTCTATGGAATTAATTTGTTAATCATTTGAATTAAATTGTCAGTATTTAATTTGAACGTACCCAGACGACAAAATTAGTGACAAAATTATGTCATTCGTTCTAGATGATCTCAAATTCAATTAAAGATATCGGAATTCAGTAGTAGATATCCGCAACGTTCGTTATTCTTTTCAGTTGTCGATAGGCTATATGAAGTTGTCATTGTGAATACAACCCAGAACCCCCCAATTGCTATAATAGAAATCGTGGACATCTTCCGATAGCTGTAGCTACCGTTGGATTATATCATGGTTATAAATGGTTTCACATTAAAACGGCTTGCCTTTTATAAGAGCTGTAATTTCGCGCCAGCACAAGGAGCGCGCCCGAGAAAGGCATGGCATGATGGCACAAAAAACGAACAATCATCTAGCTATGCATTTAGCTAGGGTTGGAAAATACTCTTCATTATTCAAGATAAATACAATGTTGAGTGTTGAAATTAGCCATACGTCTTTGTTGTTTTGCACAACAAGACTAAAATGACAAGCGCATCCCCCGAGTCCCTTTACTTCTGCCCATCACATCAAGACTCATTTTCACAAGGATGTTTTTTTTCCCGCGCCTCCATTTAAGCCATAGATGAGTATGATGTGAACACACACAAGTGCAACACGGTTTCGGATGAGAAGCCTCTGGCGTTCGCGAGGTGAAACGTCTCTCCCATCTCATTTTAAAATGTGTGTCCTTTTACGCTGTCTCTCCCTTGGAGGAATGGCGATTGCAAGTCATTAATATCCGGGGCTATGAATTAGTACTTCGTAATTGCACAAGTACAACATTAGCATAAGGCAAGCAGATGAACGCCCAACAAAGATTGACTTGCGCGCCAGGAAAATACAGGCAGTAGCGACGCGGCACTGCACAACAAAAAAATGTATTGAGTTGGAAAAGGGGAAGCACAGCGGTCGCCATGGCAATATATTGCAATGAAAGATCTAACTGGTGGTATCGGGTCTGTTGCAAAGACCTTTAAGTATCACATTTAATCAGCTTTCATTATATATTTAAACCACTGAACCTTTGTGTAATCTTCATATTCTGTAGAGGAGAGGTAAAAAGGACCCACCCGCGTCGCACCCCTATGATAAAGCGTGTTAATTTAATTTTAAACCCCAAACCTATTTTGCATGAAGAAACAACCTGTCACTCATCAACAAATTGGCGAATAAGTGTTTTCCTACTTCACCAGGGCAGAGACTGTATTTATTCAGTGTCCACCATTCATTTTTACTACAAAACACACATCCAAATTTTTGTTGTTGCTGTACTAGATGTGTACAATCTTTGTACCCTGACGCTGTACAGCTTTTATAAAAATATTAAAAAGGGCAATGTTTCACTTTTTCTAATGATAGGGTCACTCCAGGAAAAGTCATCAAATTTCATGCTGAAAAAAAATAATTGATGGGGTTTTCACTGCTGTTAAACTCAAAAGGGTATTTTTTGACCCGAGGACATAGTAAACCTCAGTCACATTATCCCGATATTGACAAAAGGTTGATAAACATCCACACATAAAAACGGATGCATACAAATAAAGGAAGATGCTAGTTGCCACCTGTATCCAGATAGAAATGCTCTGATGGCATTGATCCATTTCAATGGTATCTGGTGGGATTAATTGCGATTCAATTAATTAGCAGACAAACAAGGCCCAATTTTGTGATCCAGCCTACTATATAATTTGATCAGATCGGTTTGATCCCCCATGTGAATAGTCAGCCAGTTCTTGTTTTTGGTGTGCTTGGGGTTCAGAGGAGGGTAGACTGACAACAGTTCCAATGAAAAATAAATGCATAAATAAACCTATTCACAGATGGTGAAAAATTGTGTTGCTTGTGGAGTTCCATAACCTGTTCCAGAGTAGGCAGCTGTCACACACCAGTACTGTGAACAGCAACACTCTCTCCCACTCATTCCAGCACAACAGACCCATTGACCTTGTATTTCACTGTGGCAGTACATGTTATTTTATTTAGTTCTAAAACATTTATAGAGCTAAATAACATTTAGTTCTATGAAGCATTTTTAGCTCTCTATGTGAAAGAGGAAACAATGGTTATGTGGATCCAGTTTTGTGAAAGACCTTGTTTGAGTGGCCTTGTTTAAAAAAAGAAAAGAAAAGTAAGCTTACTAATACAAATGTATAGAGTAATATTTTTGGGCCTCCTTTTGTTAGAAGCCCCAAAAGATCCTTGGATATCCCAGTTGAGCCTGTTTGAAAATCAAAATTAACTTAAATCACAAACTCAATTACAGGTTAGGACCGTCCCTCCCACACATGGCACAGTTCGGAGACAGACAGAAGCACAGAAACAAACACAATGAGATAAACCGTTGTTGCCTGTATGTGTCATCTGCTGACATTTCCACAAGACATTCATAAATTCCAAAGGCTTACAGAGCGATGTGAATGAATTGAGTACATTAGTGGGCTAGCGTTCCAAGGGCTACGGTAGCTCTGTGGCCACTGTACATTCACTTGAATGCAAACGGCACAGAACTTAAACATCTACACCCCTGACTCTAAGCATTGCAGGTGTGCACCCTTTGACCAACCTCGTTAAGTTACAGACCACACAACAACTATGAATGACTTCCTTTAATAAATTAGGATTACATCGCATTCAGGGCATATACAGAAACAATTCTGTTATTTTTGATGATGGTGATGATGATGATTAAACACAGGGGGTGGGGGTTCTCTTACTTCCTGTGTGACTGTGAAAGGTCTGCAACAGCCAATGCTGGAACTCAGAACAACCCCACACTGTTTCCCTTCCCATCACAGCGATGGCAAGAGCCATCGTTCTCTTTAAGGGGCTGATCACGGCTACACACCTTTCTTTGTGGGCAAGATGGGAATCAGTTTGGCTTTACTTTGCTCAGTATAAACAATATTATTTGTTATAGTCTCATCACCTATAAGTGTTCAATTAATTATTTTACATCTCATAAGAATAATAATTATTAAATTAAAAAAAGACCCACCAAGGTACATTCATTATGCCGGCCCCACAGTTTTTACTGATTTTTAAATCTACACAAGGGTGAAATATTTACCTTAGGGCCCATTACCCTAATGCCTGTTAAGAATAATAGTTCTTGTCATATTTGCTATGTACATTATACATGTCTAAGAGTAATACATAAAAGCACAGTAATGGAGGCTGCTGAACAGGTGTTAACTCCAGGTGTGCAATGAGTTTGTCCTCCTTGCATGGATTCCTAATGACAGACATGGACTACGTGTTGCTGCCATCTTTGTTTTTTTTCTTCTTCCAGCCGCTCTAAGAACTAGATAACATAGCTTGCAATTTTCCAACGCATGCAGCAGTTCCTTCCTTCATTCCTCACAAGAGATTATGTCTAAACATTTCGGCAATGCTTTCAGGAGCCGTGGGGGAAGTTCTTGGCTTTGGCCGTCCGCGTGAGGGTTTGCTGTCCTCTTTTTGACCAGCAAGCGTTCCCGCAGAGCGCCCAATCGCAAACCTCTTTCACAGCATGGTGCTTTGCAAGGGATAGACAAAACAGATTCCAGTCATTCATCCAGAAACATCTTCCCAGAAACAAAGTGAAAAAAAAAGGGAAAAGTTCTAGTCACACCAATGTTCTTGTCGAGTGCCAGCATACTGAGTAGCCAGCGTGTCGGGGGTTAGTGACCGAGTCCAAGCCTGAGTTGACAGTGATCCTCTGTCCCCATCAGACAGCAAAGCTCTCATTGAACTCAACACGCCAACGTCCTTCATTGTCCTGCCTCCCACAACCGGGTGACCGTATGTTTACTAAAGAAAGTCCCGAACAAGTAAAATACCTTCATTCTCTGCAAGGGAAAAAAGCTAAATCTATTTACAACAGTGTATGTTTACACACACACACACACACACACACACTCCAACTCAGAAATGTATCCTCACATTAATGGATTCGTAAGTCGAACAGTGGCAGACAGATGTACTGAAGTGAACAATATCTCCTAAACAGTATTAAAATACAATGTACCATTCATTTCTTAGCTGTTATAGAATCATATTCTAACCAGTACCACTTCTTTAGAAGCTTCTCCGGCCTAACTGGAAGATTCTAGGAAAATTCCATCCGCCGTATCTTTACCGTATCTAATCATCTACAGAATGACAACATCAAAGCACCAGTGGAATAAAGCCAAAGCGATGGAGCTCTTCCCCTGTGCGTTTATCCTCGGTCATTCCGGTTTGATTTACAGAAGCCTTCCCTATCCCGTCGGATGTTTTTTGTTTTGTTTTTAAAAGTCTTGTTGCGGTTTACAGGATGTCGATGGCTTGGTGTCGCTTTCCGTAGTCCGCGGGTCGCTCTCCCTGTAGATCCCGGTCTTCGTCATCTGAGGGGAGTTTGAGAGAAGACAGAAGAGTTTAGCGGAAACTCGGGGCCGACTGACGAAGCCCCTTCAGTCGCCCTCGCGCAACGCTACCCGAGTTTCACGAGGCAGGAAGCCTGCGGAACACTCCCTCCCGATGTTTCATCGAAGAAAGTTGACAACGGAATGAAGGCCAGCGGCATTTATGGAAATGGGCTGTCCCAGTTGCCAGTTTCAGGACATCCTGAAGTAGCTACCTTACATATCGAAACCTACATTCGTTCTCCTTGCTATTAGCATACGGATTCAAGGGCAGTGAGTCACTTTATGAAAGTGAAATGAAGCAAAATGGAAAAAAAGAAAATGCTGACATGGGCAAAAAAAAAAAGAAAAGTGGCTGGGGAAGTGTCATACACTCTTTTGATCACATGGTACAGTGGCCACTGTGAATGATGGAATGAGATAAGGAATGAAGGGACACAGGGACGGACCACAGCCATCAAGGCCGAGCAGCTTTTTCCACTGCACAACACAACACAGACACACCACATCCAGAGCACATTCTCTGCATGAACAGAGAACACGCTCAGCACTATGACACAATCCTGCAAGGAATTCATGACATGATATTCGCAGTGACAGGAACAATGCGTCCAAACGTGCATGTGAAAACTGGCGGATCTCGCACAAATGCTCAAGCGGGTGCGGAGGACAGACAGCGGTGGCTGTCAGGACGGCGCACAGCTGGCAGGGTGCAGGGGGTGGGCAGGGGAGGCAAGCAGCAGGACAAGCTGGCTAAGCATGCAGATATCGGCACCTTGAGCTATCGGGCCGAGGGATAAGCTCAAACATACGTCTGGTCTTGGGCCAGAGAATCAGAACGCACTGCTGAGGCACTCGGCAGAGGAGAACAACTCCCGCCCTACGGGGTGCGCTCAGTTGGCCGCGTGAGGGAGGGGGTGCTGCGACACCTCGAGGAGGAGGAGCGAGCGGAGGCTGAGCCGGCATGCTAACGTGGGGGGGGGGGGGGGGGCGGGCAGGAGCAGCAGTGGGGTGAAGGGACGCGATTGGGAATCCCCCAACCCCCCCACAGAGCTCACCTTGGACGTCTTCTTCCCCGCCGTCTCCGTCCTCTTCCTCGTTATAGGCCAGCTCGGCCTGCTTGTCCGCCTCGTACTCACCCACGTTCCCGTCATCCCCGTTGTAGTCCGCCAGCTTAGAGCCGTGCTGCGGGTCGACGGGGGACTCGTTCTCATCGAAGAAACGGCCTGCGGAGGGAGAGAAAGGTCCCCGTGAGCAGAGCCATACAAAGCGGGAGAGAGAGAACTGGAGAGGGAGGGGGAAAAAACAAATGGAGGAGGAAATCATCGCAGAGAGATAGAGAGGCAAGAGGAAAGAGACCATACGGAGTGGGGGAAGACAGGAGAGGAGATAGAGAGAGATGGAAAACAGACTGAGATGGAGAGTGGGAGGAAGACGGTGAGAATTGAGAGGTTGGCGAGAGGGCAGGAGAAAGACGAAATGGCAGTAATTAAATGAGAGAGAGGAAAGCACGGTAGGTTTACGGGGAAGGAGAGGCTTGAGATGGAAAAGGACAGATGTTCGACTGCTTGACATGTCAGAGCAGCACGAGGAGAGGAGTGGGCAGAGGTTGAGTGCAAATGGAGGAAATTAAGGGACGGGATGAGGAGGAGAGGTGGAAAAAAGGTGGCATGAGGAGAGGCGATCCTGATGGATGGGAAAGTGGAGGATGATGATGACGCAAAGCTGAAGCAGCACTAAGATCCTGAACACCTTGCCAGTGTCTCGCACTGTGCACACACACACGCACGTGTAAGGAATGTGCTTTTAACGCATTCTAACTGTATTTAATTCTATCTGAGGATCAGAGGAACATCAGAGGAACCAGCACACAAACATGGAGGAAACAGCCGTGTGATGAAGACCATTAAAACATAATATCATAGTTCCCCTCAACTGGCCTAGTGCACACACATTTTCAGTAGGATTCTGTCAACTGCATAGTCCGCTCCAGTAGACAGAAGTAAAAACTGAAATGTTTGAAAGACCGCTTTTTTGCAGTGGGGTTTCTAGGGATTTAATCTTCATGCCAACCATGGACAGAGTGGACACAGACTAACATCGCAAAGGTACGAGATGGACACAGGACACACACAGGGAAGGACTGAGCTGGGCTAAAGTGTGTGTGTGTGTGTGTGTGTGTGTGTGTGTGTGTGTGTGTGAGATGGAGAGAGAAAAAAATAAAAAGATTGATTGAGTGAGAGAAGGAGAAAGTATATGTATACCCTGTAGTATGTAGAGTAGCCATATTTAAATGTATCTCACAATGCTTTTTGTGGTGGTCCTATGTGCTCTGTGACAGACCAACTAAGGTTTGAGGAAGTAACAGATTGATATGATATGATGAAAGCTTGCCATCAATAAGCAAACATTCATCATATCAAAAACAAACATGCATGTATGGGTTTATAGGGGATTCCTCAAGAGGTTGATATATGGTGGGTATAAAAAGTATTCATCCCTGTTGGCATTTTTCACATTTTCTTACTTCATGGAATCAAAATAGATTTACTTTATTTCTTGCTCCTGATCGCCACAAAATACTCCATAAAAAGATTATTCTTAATTCTAAAGATTTTTCTTAATTCCATAAAAATTTAAATTGTATTCCATCAGTATTCATCCCCCTCTGACTTGATTCTTGGTAGAAGCACCTTTGGCTGCAATACAGCTGTGAGTCTATTTGACTAAGTCTCTACCAACTTTGCACATCTTCGACCGTTCTTCTTTACGAAATTGCTCGAGCTCCATCGGATTGGATGGGGACCGTTGGTGAACAGCAATTTTCAAATCTTTCCACAGACTCTCAATGAGTTCGAAGTCTGGGATGTGCAAAACTAATTGTAGCTAAAGGTGCTTCTACCAAGTACATAGTCAAGGGGGGTGAATATTTATGGAATCAATTATTGTCCCTTTTATATTTGTAGTTAATTAAGAAAAAGCTTTAGAGTTTTTTTTTTTTTTTTCAAATTTGAGTATGAGTATTTTGTGTTGATCAGTGGCAAAAAATCCCAATGAACTCTATTTTGATTCCATGAAGAAAGAAAATAAAATGTGAAAACATTATTTTACACCCACTGTATATTAAGTGTGATATGAAGATATGGAAATCTACTCAGCTTGCGGCCTAACAGACGCTTCTAATAAGCCAGGTTTCTGAAGATATCTCTTATGATTATGCTCAAATTAAAATCAAGTTCAACACTGCATTTTTATTAATAGTCATTAAAATTGAACGAGATCTTTCTGCATTGATCAGAAGGACTCTACAACCTCGAGCCTGTGAGCTACAATTCCACCAGGATTTGCATTATTCATAGTCATACTTATAATGACCACTTTATTAACGCTGCAGATCTTGAAGGCGTAGCGGTGAGCAATGTGCCCATACAGTCTCAGTCTGTACTCCGACCTCAGCCAAGGCCAGCTTCGTTCAGGGACAGTTTAACTACGGCCACTTTGTGCGTGTGATAATCCATTCGAACAAAGGAGTTTGACAGTTTGAGACACTGGTCTGGAATCAATCACCTCTTAACCTCTGACTCAAAATTAAAACTTCTTCCCTCTGCTCTTCTCCTCACAGACACAGTTTGATAAGCCTGGAGAAATTATATGAACAAATTGTGTAGTAGATGTAATGTAAATGCATTGAAAAAAGTAGCGCTTAAAATGTCAAAGTTATGGACAAATGACTGAACCCAGACCAGTGTTTCCAGGGTGTAGGGGGTGATACTCACTCTGGCGGTGTCTGGGCGGGTCTGCGGGCATGGGGTCTCTGGCCCGACGGGACTCAATGGGGTTGGGCAGCACCTGGGCGGGGTGAGGGGCCGGCGGCAGCCCCCCACCGTTCAGCTCCTGGCTCTCGGCCTTTGCCATATCAGGAGCTGAGGAGAGGAGGAGAGAGAGAATGAGAGAGAATGAGAGAGAGAGAGAGAGAGAGAGAGGCAGCAAGCAGGGAGGGCATGAGAAAGAGTGAGTGTGTGTGTGTGTGCGTGTGCGAGTTGGAGAGAGAGAGAACGATGGATGCTTCTCATTTTTACCTGTTAAAAGTAGGATCATGACTATGCACGTGTTTGAGTTGGAAACCTCTATGAAATAGAAGCTCAGAATGGAGCACCTGGATGACCTACTATATGCGTTCGAGGCTCATGCGCCTATGTTCACCTAACACACAGTTGCTGCCAACTGGTGCGAATGTAACATATTATTTTCACCTTCTTGCCATTCCCTCCTTTTTTTCAGTCCCAGCGAAACCCCCCTGAATACAGGAAGCCATAGGGGGTGGCGTGTTAAAGTAGTGAGCGCGGAGTTGAAGGGGTGCCAAGAGGAGTAGTCTTTCCCGTGGAGAAGCGGTGAGCTGCAAGGTACCAGGCCTGCGCTCCAGCTAACCCACATGCACGTACACACACACAGTTTCTCTCTCACACACACACACACACACAGTTAAATTTCTTTCCCATGCACAGGGCAGACCCTCACAAACACTTCCCACACTCTGCAGGACCTCACACTGACTCTCAGGTGCTCATCAGTTTGCTACTTCATATACAGCTCAACATCGTGTTAAACCTTGGATGAAGTCTACAAAAGAGAGGAAGACTCAGTGAGGAGGCGCGCACACACCCCTTAAAAACAACAAAGACAAAGCAAAAGGCATTTCAGATTTCACTTCACAGACGGACCCAGGGGGAGGGACTCAGCTACACACTTGGCCAATCATCTTTGCCCACGTGTCATCCAATCCTGGCTACCCTGCCATTTATGAGATACTGTACATGCACACTCAGAAACACACACACACACACACACACACCCTCTAAATGCAATATGTAGCCTATTCATCATCCCATTCTGCAGCACAAGTGTCATAGGGAATATGTGCATACATACTGATATTTTAATGGGGCTTAGAGAAGCTTCGGGCTCTCTCTCCTATTAGTACAGCGCCTATACTCAAGCAACCCCAAGCCCTATCCCCTTACCATAACATGTGCCCGAGGGGACATGGCACATCACACATCTGTGGTGACACATTCCACCACTGTGCGAGTAAGATAACTTTTACCCTCACCTCTTCTCAAAATTAAGAGCACATTCAAAGCCAATATATGGACCAGAGTTCAGAAACCTTTTTCTAACTATTTTTTTTTTTTGCTCGCAATACAATGCCCATTTGAACTATGGCCAAGCCAGGCATCATTTCCAAACAATGCGGTGAAAACTGAACAACACGGCACCATAGGAGCAAAACTAGCTTTTGTTTTTCCTGGACAAGAATTTGAACAAACCGCTAGCAACCCCCCACCCTCCCCTGAAATCCTTGTCAAATGGGCATAATGGTCCATCTCCCTCCCTCAGTAAACAGGAAGTAGAGAGAGGCCCCTAATCTGTCTGAAGGGGGAAACGCTCAGGGCAGGAGGCCCAACGCTAGAAAGGGGGGGCACCCCCACTTTCAACTCCTACAGCATCCACTGCAGGTATAATGACTATCCATAACAGAGCTGTATCATTACAGAAAAATGTCCAACGCTGCGCGCATGTGGTTATAATCGAGTCACGCTGTGAAACATTCCTTTTATCTATAGGTCTTGAGCGATAGGGCCGGGTATTGCCATGTACCTCGAGATACGCCATGCACAATGCGCATCGTGATAAAGCTTGCATCGCGGACAGACAGACACAGATACAGCTGTGAAAGGTAGTCCTTCCACTGATGAATAGGGCACTCTTTTGTGAGATTTTTATTTTTTCAAAGTACTCCCCTCAGGCCTGCATTGTTGTTCAGAATGTAAGTGTCAAAGGGTTAAAGACATACTACACCTTAATGTGTGCACATTACAAAAATAAAACTGTTGTTCCACACACTGTGGAGTGCCACCAGGGGGCGGCAATTAGCTGTCGCCTCAGGGAGGGGGGGGAAGCCGACAGGAAGTTTGCTGCATATAGGAGTGGCTCTGTGTACCGGAGTTACGGTCGACAGCCTGGCGAGTGGGGAGGAGGAGGAGGAGGCGATACTTCGCCTTTGTCAATGCCGGTCACAGGGCTACGGCAGCGAACTCACAATACGAGGGGGGGGATTGACAAGAAAAATAGAGGGTGTAATTGGCTACTAAATTGGGAGAAAATCTGAAACAAATTCTTTTAAAATAAATAAATAAAACTATTCTGATAGAGGGTCATTATATCTATACACTGTATCGCCAAAGAAGGAATGTGAGTTAATACGTGGGCACAGCCCTTAACACCAACTGCAATAGTTCCTTCATTTAGCCTGTGGCAAGGTTGTGACAAAAGCAAATGAACAAATAAACAGAGCACTGAAGGGTCGGACCGAGCGAGGTCGTGCGGCTCAGAGGACAAACGGACGGGAGGTTGAGCGGGCCGTACCCCTCAGCTGCCTGCGCTGCTCCCCCAGCTCGTCGGCGCGAATGGCCGCCTTGCTTTCATCCACCAGCACCACGGGCCTGTCCACCACGGCCTGCAGGGGGCGCTGCTGCTCCGCCGGGCGCGGCGGGTCCTTGCTCTCCACGTGGGCCTGCTCATCATCCGGCCGCGGCTCTGGCTCGCCCTCGCCCTCGCCGGCGCCTGCTTGCTCCCCCTTCACATCGTGGGCCTCCTCCTCCAGCTGGTTCTGGGTTATAGCCGGCTTTTTCAGGGCTGGGGGGATGGAGTGGGTTAGTACAGGCGTGGTTACCATCTCCATGGTATTTGAAAGACTGCGCTTATACCGTGCAGGAGGACGGACTCTTACCAAACTGCAGGTCATCCATTTTCCCAACCTCACTGTCCTCGATGCCCGGCATGCCGGCGTCACTGCCAGGCTTGCCCAGGTCTGCAGGGGACATGCAGAGACAGAGGCAGACCAGGGAGATGGAGGGTAGGCATTTTATTTGGCATCCAGCACATCATTTCAGCTGTGCAATTACTCAAAAAACATGCAATCACATGTGAACATGCAATCAGGCTGGACTGAAACAACATACACAGTTGTGCTCTAGGACCAGGACAGGGTGGGTGCTGGCGTAAGCCAAAAGCACATTCCTCAAAACAGACCAATGTTTGTGCGAAAACAACAAATGTGCAACACCGTTCCTTTAGTCCACCATGAAAGCTTTCAAACAAAAAAACCCCCCCATGAAATCACCAAAATTGGATGGGAATGAAACGGCTACCTTTTAGCTCAGTGCTGTCATGTCGGTGTGTGGCCTCCGTGTGGCGCTCTCCTGTGACCTGCCCGTCCACGGCCCCGCCCGCGTGCGCTCCGACCGCAGCGCTTCCTCGATTCTCCAGCAAGCTCTGAGAGAGACGGAGCCCAGTCAAAACACAGTGGCTCCGCTCACAACTCCCCACTGCGACACCTTTTTAAACAGGTTCTCATCCCCTCTTTTCCTCATAATGTGTAACGCCCAATCACATTTATACTCATATTCTACTGTTCTCAGCAGCAAACGCGGTCAGTTTGGGAGCGCAGACAAGCTCACGTGTCCTCTGAAGAGTGCAGTCAGCCGCTGCTTTTTTCCCGCTACACAGTCCAACACTGCGCTAAAGGACTGCACTTCTGCACAGCTGGCACGGGCAGACTACGGGCACCCGAGGAGTGGCCCTTGCCTGATGAGGTGGCCAAAGCCCTGCCCGAAACCCTCCCTCCACGCGTGACAATATGGCAAACTGTGTGCTGCCTCGGTAAGTAAGTAAGTAAGTATTTATTTGTATAGCGCCCTTCATAGCACGAATGCACAGAGTGCTTCACAGCAGTAAAAATACAATTTAAAAAATAAAAAAATTAAACAAATAAAAATTAAAAAAACAACAAAAAAAACAGCAGTACTCAGATAAAAAGTGCACACTTAACGATACAGTACAGACAACAAACGTAACAACGTTACAAGCAGCAGCAAACTAGGCTAAATATGGTCAAATGCCTGTCTGAACAGGTGGGTTTTTAACAGTTTTTTGAACATTGGTTCAGAGGGCGAGGTTCTCAAGTCCTGGGGTGGGACTCCGAGCCGGTCGACTGGACTGGACTGAACACCAGGGGGCGCTGTACATCACCTTACCAAGCAGGGTTGGAGTCGATTCCATTTCAATTCAGGAAACTCATTGGAATTCTTATTTATTAATTGAGAAAACCCCATAGATTATTATGGCCATTTTGGAATTCATGAATTGAACCCCAACTCTGGACTTGCCACCCAGGAAACCCTGCAGCATCTTTTCTGAATAACAGACAATGTATCCAGAGGCTGACTGTGAGACAAAATCTCCACTACAATAACCATACTTGGTGTGGTATGTAATAGATGAAAACATAAAACTAACATTATTTTAAATGGATTCAAGGGAAATCCATAAGAAATATTGTTATGTTCATCTCAACTTATATTCCTTCTATTTTTACTGTGAACTAGAAGCAGGCCTAAATGTCCCTTTCCCAAACATCCACAGAAGTTACTGTAAATCTAACCAAACGCATTTCCCCCATAACGCAGTATGACACCGCATGATTACCACCAGCAGGGGGCAACAGATCCCCACATGCTCAGGCTGATGAATCCCCGCTCAGATATTTTCACTTACGCTACATTCAAACCCCACCTGTACTTGTGCTGTTTCAGCTCGAATCAGCAGGCAAGACCCACACAAGGGTAATTCTGATGAACAGTGTATATATCCCTTTCCCCCCCAAAAAAACATTTTCTTTCCCAGTGTTACAGGTATGGTATGCAGCTGCCAACAATGATGTCTATCGCTGTATTACTGCACTGATCTCTTGCACGAACTATGATTCATGGATTACATACCATGTATGTAAGCCATGTACCATCTTGTAAGTCGCTCTGGATAAGAGCATCTGCGAAATGCTTAAAATGTAATGTACTTGAAATACAGTGTCTCAGTGCTGTACCTCGAATCCCTTCAGATCCCTCTCTCAAAAAAAAACCAAATCAGTCAGCTCATGTCCTCATTGTCTGTCTGACTTGCCCTTCCCTTGCCCTCACCTCTCCTCACCTCTCTCTGCCCTCTCCTCTCCCCATAATGGAGTCCCCTGTTCTCTGTCAGGGTGACCCTCGATAACCCCCACCTGTCTCAGCTTCGCTGTTTCCTCTTCCAGGGTCTTCTTGCTGTCGTCGTATTCCTCTTTCAGCTCGGCAATCTGACGTCCGCACTGCAGGCTAACACACACACACACACACACACACACACACATTTTACATTCCATTTACAATTTAGCCATTTAGCAGATGCGCTTATCCAGAGCAACTTACACAGTTTACATTTCTTTACATAGAACCCATTTGTACAGCTGGATATTCTACTGAAGCAATTCAGGTTAAGTACCTTGCTCAAGGGTACAACAGCACTGTCCCACCTGGGGATTGAACCTGCAACCTTAACATTACAAGCCCAGTTCCCTAACCATTATACCACACTGCCGTTCCGAGCGTGACTGCGAGCGTGCCTTTAGAAGGGGCCCGACCCTCACAGCCCCGTGCAGGAAGGGGCTCCCCTCACCTCTCATACTCCAGCTTCCTCTCCAGGTGAGTGCTGTTCCTCCTCACGTCCCGCAGCTGCTCCTCCTGCTTCAGGAACTCCTGCTGCAGCTCCTTCACCTGCTCTACGCCCGCAAAACACACGTGCACACGCACACGCACACACACACACACGCACACACATCAATCGAACATCTAGTGTGATATTTAATCATGTCACGTTAGAAATGGATAGATAGATACTTTATTGATCCCCGAGGGGAAATTAGGGTGTCAGGCAGCATTATCACAAGGCACACAAGACAAAAATAAAAGAAACAAACAATAGGAATCAGCAATAACATATTTAAAAAAAAGAGGTTTGGCTACACCAAAATGAACTTGCATAAACACATGCTCTCCAAGATCAGACGTGGCACACAGACCACTGAACAGTGTCACTGTGAGCCAGTATGGTGGAGCACCAAACTGTGAACCTAAGGCTTTAGTTCAAACCCCAGGTGGGGTTTAGGCACAACTGCACACATGGGCTACAAATATCTGCCAAGTGGGAAAAGAAATGGCCGGACACGCAAACACCAACCAGTCCGCTGTCGCCTGATGGCTGGAGATGCTGCAGACCTTTAGCTGGGCGCCACGTGAGCCCTGCTGTCATTGGCTTACCTTTCAACCTCTGGATCTCTGATGCCTGCACTGTGACTTCACTCTGCTGCTTCACCTGAAACGGAGGGAAACACGGTGCCATCTTTAGTCTCGTCTCCGCTGGCAACAATCGGGTGCAAGGGCCAGCTCGGGGGGCGTTTGAAGTGGTGGTTTGCGTTTTTGTTGGCTTTCACAAATATAACTGCCCCTGGACACATTCCAGAAGCACCGGTGACCACCTATACCTTACTGCGAAAGTACATGGCAACTGTTAATAAAATACAAAAAACACTACAGAGGTAAACATAACATAAATGCACCATAAATTCAGGCAGCCTGGGGTACAGCTAAGCCCAGCCTTGTGTGAACGCCCCTTTTCCCTCCATTTTCAGTGTTTGGACCTGAGGCTGGCAGGACCCTGCAGCTACAAACACAGGATTAACTGGATCCCACAGAAGACAAATTGCTATTCCTTACTGAACTGTTCACCACAGTGAGGCTATGTTAGAATCTGTGTACTTGCAGTACCTCTCGCTGCTACAGAAAGCGGAGATCACTGACACTTCAAGGGTTCGGTTTCAGTAACATTCCAAGCACATGTAAGTCAATAGCTTCCTCCCTGAAACCCGTCCGAATAATTGTGCAAGTGACTGCAATAAGGAAACAGAAACGTGTTGCGAAAGGGGAGAGACGCTTTGGCTGTGGGATCGAATGAGCCAGTTATTCTGCCATTTATAAAGCAAAGTGCGTATATATGCTAAGTGTATAGCTTCGCGGCGTACCAGTTCCAGTGAAAGATTTGGTCTACAGCAACTCGCGAGTTGTCTACAGCAATTTGCAACTCGCAGTTATACTTTAGCGTTCGCGTCCGCACGGAGCACTAAACCAATTTGACGTTTTGCAGAAAGAGTCAATAAGCTTCGGAAAATGAACTCCGGGGAAAGCGTGGAGCAGAACGGCCGTACCGAGCGTATATCAAGTTAATGGCCCTTAAAGGCCGTGTTGTGCTCGGGAACGTCCAATAAAATGCTTTCCCTGGGTTTTATTTTCTCATAAAACCGTGCCTCTTAAAAGCAGGCAGGGGAGGGCTGCTCATGGCGTATGGCGTATGGCGCGGGCGTGTCTCGGTGGCAGAGATGATGATCCACGCCGCTCTGCCCAGAGCGGAGTGACTGGCGGCGACCCTGGAGGAGACGGAAGCGACACTCCCTCGCGTCACGCCGAGCTTCGCGGACAAAATGTCGGCTTTGTTCGCTTGACCCACCCTCAGAGGAAAAGCTGCCGCTGAGAGAGAGGCCAGGGTGCAAGCGTGTTGTTATTCTGTCACAGCGAGGGGCAAACAGAGGGGGAGTGCACGTGCGCAGAGTGTAGTCTCCTCTGCAGAGAGGCAGCTATTCGCCAGCCTGTGAGCGAAGGCCTGGAGGAATAGGCTTAGGAGGAAAAGCTCGGTGAGTCATTACACAATTATAAACAACGACGTAACTAAATAGCCTCCATGTTAAAAAAAATTGTATTCCAAGTGAAACACGACCCAATTTCAACGAGATGGGAAAGATGGAACAATACACAAAAATGCCATTGATTCGGTTTCACGTTATGTCATATACTTTCGAGGCCACCGAATTGAGATGTACGTCTCTAGGTTCTGAGTAGAGGATTGTACAGGAAGCAGGAACAATGAGTGGGCCCAGTCTCTAATGGCCAATCAGAACTGCTGTACGGCAGGTCCTGATGACTCACGTAACAGAACGTTGAGCTCCTGTACGCGGGAAGCAGGAGAGGAATTCCTAGGTCGCTGTATCACTTTCACACCTGGGGTAAAATAAAAAATTCAAACCACGTCACTAACGTGCGTTCTCAAATCCTGATTGCGGATTAAATGCGGAGTGTTCAGACTGCGTGTGTAGCGGTGGAGCTCCGGTACGTGCGTTAACGCGTGATCGTCCGCTACAGAATGTGACGTCGGTAAGAGTGTGATTAGTTCATAGTCAGGGACTTGAGTCTTTAGCTCAATGGGCTAAGTCACTCTCTTGTCGCGTCGAGATGCTCGGTTCGAAACTCTCTGCAGGCAGAACCAACTCCGTTACACGTGCATGCCAAGTGGTGACGCATAACTGCCTGCGGCGTGGGCCCGGGAGAGAGACGGGGTTTTCAGTCAGCAGCGCCGAGGTTCACTGTGCAATTGGGCGCCTGCAGACTGCCTGCGCCTGCAGCATCCAGACCCTTCGATGTAGCAACTGCGCAGCTGAGCTTGCCGACTGCGGAGTTACACCAAACTGCGGCTGACTGCACGTTTCGGAGGACCAGCGCGCCACTGTGCTTCCTCTTCCTGGCCCCTTTCACACATGAGCCTTCTGACCGAGCCTAGCTCCTTATCGCTGAAAGCGTCGCCATTTACAGGAGTGCGTGTACATGCCGTGCCACCTTTCAGATTCTGTACAAATATTATGCGTATAATGCGTGCGGGCTCTGACACAAATCTGTTTAATGTACCCGGCAAACAAAGGGAGCAATGAACACAAAAGATCACTGTGCAATTATTTACCGTGGGAATTATTGTGGATGTGTTGAACAGGGCTGGGCTCAATGTGGATGTGCTCACAGCTACGATACGTGCCCTCCAATTCCAATTCCAAAACGGTTCGCCACTATGGCCATTGGAATCACTTTGGACAAAAGCATCCGCCGAATAACTGAAAACGTCAACTGAAGTGTGGAAATGCAGCACACAGCCACTGTGACACACCCAGAACATCCGCACCCAAAACCGCAACCACAACCATGAGACAGAAAAACAAACAGAGGACAAAAAAAACAGCTGTTAAACCCGAGTGTAGCGAAGACAGTGGGACGGGCGTGTGCTGGCGGGGCCGGGAACCGCAAGACGTCAGCGATGCTTCGACCCAGGACCCTCATCCTGCTTCGCGTCGCACCGCGTGCCTTATCTCCCCGGGCCCGCTCCCATCTAACCGGACAAGACCACACTCCAAGGTGACTCAAGACTGCAGTGCCTACGGCTGCCAAAAAGTGAGCCGCACCGCGCGCGTGAGAGCAGAATCCGGCAGCGCTCAGCCTCCTAAAGAGCCGGAGCCTAACAGGCCGTTACGTGGGCTGCAGTTCGCTCACGACGAGGGGGGAAACTCAAAGTCAGGCATCGGAAGGGAGAGAATCCGCATCGATCGGAATCACACAAAGCGGAGGACTGGGGGAGCAAACCTTCCCCCGGGCTACAGGCGCGCCACTCTGCACCGCCTCTCTACCCTGTGACAGTTTTCATAAGCTGCTCCGCTTCGCAACAAACAAGATCATCTATGCGCGCTCATTAATCACGCCCCTTCCCCCTTGCCTTGGCAGTTACGGTGAGTGGGTGTGACGTCCGGCTCGGCTCAACGGCACCAATAAACATCGCTTTTAACGAGGTGAGCGACCCCCCCCCCCCCGTGCCTGGCTACTGTGTCCCCCGACACGACACCCCGTGGATAAAATGACGCCCCCAAGCGCCGGCTCTGGACCGGTTCCAGCTTGTCCGCATAATGGCGGTGCGTGACGCCCAGAGAGCACACAGGGTCCGAGTGCAGCGTGCTCTTCCTCCCACGGCAGCGGCGGTCAGGGAAGCACAAAGCCGCACAGCCTGGGACGGCCGAGGGGAGGGAGAGAGGGAGAGAGAGAGGGAGAGAGAGAGAGAGAGAGAGAGAGAGAGAGAGAGAGAGAGAGAGAGAGAGAGAGAGGAGGGAGAGAGGAGAGAGAGAGGGAGAGAGAGAGGGAGGGAGAGAGAGAGAGAGAGAGAGAGAGAGAGAGAGAGAGAGAGGGAGAGAGGGGGAGGGAGAGAGAGAGAGAGAGAGAGAGAGAGAGAGAGAGAGAGAGAGAGAGAGAGGGAGAGAAAGAGGGAGAGAAAGAGGGAGAGAGAGAGGGAGAGGGAGAGGAGAGAGAGAGAGAGAGGAGAGAGAGAGAGGAGAGGGAGAGAGGAGAGAGAGAGAGAGAGAGAGAGAGAGAGAGAGGGAGAGAGAGAGAGAGAGAAGAGAGAGGGAGAGAAAGAGGGAGAGAGAGAGAGGGAGAGGGAGAGAAAGAGGGAGAGGGAGAGGGAGAGTGAGAGAGAGAGAGAGAGGAGAGAAAGAGAGAGAGGAGAGAGAGAGAGAGAGAGAGAGCTTTAATTATGCAGAGTCGACCGTAATTACCGGTCCAATGTCACCCGTGGTGGAGATAAAACCGTGCTACCCTAGGGTGAAAACGAAAGAGATGTGAGCAGTCTCTGCTCTGGTCCTGCTGAGCAGTAAACCATCATGTGGAGACCCCCCCAGGTTTCCCTGAAGAGGAAAGACCCCCGCTGACTGTGTCGTGCCTGCGGCCAATAAAAACCAACACCTGACAACTGCTGATTCATATCTCCCTCATCTGTTCCTTACCCTACAAACAACCAAAGGGACGACAGCAGCCAGCCCTTATCAATGCAAACTACATCAACGCCTTCGTCCACATGGACGGCGCGGGGAATGCCTAGCCTGCAGATTGATGGCTGCAGATGTTCAAGGTCGTAGGAACACGGCAGCCTCATGCATTACGAGAGGATTCTCTCATGCTGCCATTGGCAACACACCCTGCAATTCGCAAGCATTTATAATAAGCCTTTCACAGTCAAGAGACACACTCTGCTGCACCAGCAAACACTTCCAGCTGCATGAACACAAATAGTGCCATCGAAGTGGCTGTGCAGGTTTGAACCCTGACTGTGTCGTTAGCCAACTTTGACCTGGAGTCTGAACGCAATGGCGGAACCCAGTTGGCTTCGTCTTCCCAGGCGAAGGGTGGGTTTTGGTGGGCCGGGCCACTTCAGGGCACCACTTGATCCTCCCAACAACGGGGCCAGGTGCCCAGAGGCTACGAGCTGTCACCAGTGGGTGACGCGTCTCTCCTCTCACAGCAAGCTCTCCTGCAGTGCCGAGCAGCCCGCCGTGTGGTAAACACTCACTGGCTCCAAGGAAGGCCCACTGGGAGGAGTGCCTATTGTGCGCAGAGCAGGTGGCATTAACAGTAAGTTGGGAGACACGATTGCCAATTCCAAGGGAGTAGAAAAAAGGAAAAAAAGTGGCACAACTGTTTAGACTACATTATTCATTTGTGGAACAGATGTCCCCGACCACAGCAGCTTAAGAAAAAATATCTAGGCTTGTTCGTTCATTTCCATATTATCCATTTATACATGCACCGTGCGCTTGCTGCGTCATCGCTGAACTGTGTTTGAGGCAGCCCTGCAGTGAGCCAGCTGGGCATTCAGGACGTCTTTAACAGCCACACAGACAGACGGAGTGTGACAACACATATTCTAGTAGACTTGAGTTGAATATTTGCTACGGAATATAAATAGGCCTATATATATCATTTTCAAATAACTCTTCCGTCTTTCTAAATCATTTGTGAATAAATGTTTTGTGCGACAGATTGTGTCCCTTTATTCTAATAAGCGGGCTATACTGATTAGAATGAACTCAAATCATAATGGATTTGTCGTCTCCTCCTACACCATTGCCAATAGCTCGTGTTCATTCATTATCTGGTGCCCTGTGACAGGAGGAAGCCCTTGATCCCATCTCTGAGGTAAATAACTCAGAAGGGCAGAATCATATTTAATAGCTGACACCACTGCATACGGCCGGGATGCTATTTACAGAAGCAGTTCAGGTTAAGCACTCTTCTGAAGTGCCCCGTCTGGGATTTGAGCCAGCAATCTCCTGATTTGCAAGCGCATCTCTCTAACCGCAACCGTCCATTGCCATCTCAGGCAAACAATACGGAAATAAAATAAGCATGGAACTCCATACAACCTGTACAGTTCACCCCCCCCCTTGCTTCCATTGAAATAAAAATTGGCCTAGACTTTTGGTCTCAATTTTAGGCTGGTCTGTGTGTGTTTGTGTTTTTGCCAAACTACACACTCAAGGAAAACGGCGAAACATGCAGAGGCAGGTCTGGCCATTATCAGACCTGTCTGTTTGGTTCTGGCTCCCTAACCTCATATGGCTAGCGGGACAAAGCCCCCCCCCTCCCACCCCGGTGGGGCTGGCCGGGGCGGAGCTACGTTTGGAAGCACGGGCTGAGGCCTGGCGCTCTGAGGCAGCAGGACGCAGGTGTTTGTGTGTCTGTGTGTGTGTGCGTGTGTGAGAGAGAGAGAGAGAGAGAGAGAGAGAGATTTAAAGCCCTGGGTGTTGACACGGGCGTGGACCACGGCCACAGATACACGGAAGCGGGATCCTGTTACAGGACACAGGGAAACCAGCAGGATGTGTTCCGACAACACTCTGACAAGACCCACACCCTCGGCAGATAAACAGAGGCCCTCTTTCTCCCTGTAAGACAAACTCAATTTCACACAATGGCCAAAACCCGTTCCTTTTAAAAAAAAAAAATTGACATCATTTACAAATTTTTCGTTTCACACATTGGAATAAGTACGACGAAACCATCGTTAAAATTTGATGTTGATGTGTGAATCAGCAAGAAATCACATCTCTGACATTAATAACCTGACATGACAGCTACATGCCCTGGGGCTACTTTTCAAATGCTGATTTTCCCCCATCCCCTCCTCCCCCTAAAGAAAAGCATGATGATTTGACAGAGGGCATTGTAAAATCACCTGGCGATCATTTTTTTCAGAGAACAGCTCTGTGTCCTTGAAAACTTCTTCAGAACCATGTGTTTTCCCGTGTCATATGAAACATGAATCCTTCGACTGAAACCAAATCATGTTTATCACCGCAACTTGGCACAAAGCGTGAAACGTGAAGCTTATCTGGTGGCTCGGTTACAATTTTACCGCAACGATTCATTCATTTTATACTTGCTGACTCATTGCTTTTTTGTTAATTTTATTCCCTGGCCATAGGCTGACTTCTTGTTGTTATTAGCGCTTCAGTGAATCAAAAGAACTAGTGACTGCAGACTGAATACAACCAGTGAGCATGTTTCGAATATTAGCTCAGAATGTTTTGCAATCCCTACGCTTAACTCTTTTGGTGTTGCTTTTAAGTGAGTTACGAGTGTCTGTGAGTGTATAAATATACCTGGGAGACACTTGACAGATATTCTTAAAGAGAAAGCCTATGTATCTACGATTGGTCAACAATCCTCTCGGCTCGGTTCGCAATGTAGCAACCCATTCAGACCGAGGGTTGACACACAAACCGTAAATCAAACAACCATGGAACAACACAATGCAACATAACAGGGGCGTTGGACTTAAGCTGTGCCCAACACGCACCGCATGTGTACTGATGGGGATGAATGGACCTCAAAATAGGAAAACGGGCCGGCGGATAGCGTAGCGGCCTAACGCACCGCATCTTGGCTGGTCCAATACGAGTGTTGCCCCAATCAGGAACACGGTTCAAAACCTGTCTCTGCCAGACCGGCCCTGACCGTCAGCCCCGATCGGGGGCGGCATTTGGCTGTCTGCCCCAGGGGGAGGGGCGAGGGTAAGCCGGCACGAGTTCGTCGAGGAGCAGGAAGGGTGTCCGTGGTCGGGTTCCGTCTCGGAGGAGGCGGATCTACCGGCCCGGGAAAATGGGCTCGTTACCCGGAGGGTAAATACAGGGTATAATTGGCAACCAAATTGGGAAGGAAATCTGAAACTGTAAATTGAAAAAAAAAAAAAAAAAAAAAAAAGAGGGACACATAAGGAGGCCAAGCAGACGGCGGCGCAGCGTGAGACATGAGGTGAGGCGAGGCGAGGCCGACAGGCCCCCAGCTCCCTGTACTGAGCACATAGATGGGTCCCCTGACAGCTGTGTCTGGGAGCCAGGGGCTGCCCGTCAGTGGGCGGGTTCTGTAACCATAGCACATCCATGGCTGCATCCCAGACCACACACCCCCTCGTTGAGTGGTCCCCAGTGTGAAGCGTTACCTGTACTTTGGGTTAATATTTAAAATACTATTTTCAACTGTGCGTGCATCTTGCATACAGCAATAATATATTTGATCTCTTATCTAAAGCCCTTATAAATGGGTGATATACTCCTCCATTAAAACAAAAACAAAAGCAATACTTTCATGTAATTTACAGGCAAGCTAACACCTAACCCCTCTTCCTTTGCATTCAGTGCCAAGTGAGTGCACTTCAAAAAAACAAACCCATTTCAAATGTTGTCTATACGCACGGATATTGTTTATTAAACGCAGGTAAGACTATATTTAACCCACTCCACAGCAAACAGTATGCTCCAAAAACATTTAATTTGAGGGTAACGCCACCTGTTCATCAACAACAACTTTCACAACATACGATTGTGATCTGTACACACCGGTGCCAGCGGAGAGATAAGCGGTTCTAAAGTACAGCCACTCCTCTATGTGCTTAATTTCAACTCTCTGTGTAGAAAATTGTATTCGTACAAATTACAAACAGTGAATGATGACCGACCCTACCTTCTCGTCCGTGCACTTTTTGACCTGCCCCTCTCGAGTCTGCAGTTTGCCCTCGAGAGCGCTGTAATCGCCATCCTTCTGATCGATCTGCTTCCGATGCGCGTCCGCCTGCACCATCAGCTCCGAGTTGCGCTTCTCCAGCCGGCTGCGCGCCGCGTCCGTGCGCTTCACCTGCGTCTGCGCCTCCGCCAGCTCGTCCAGCAGGCGGCTGTGCTTCTTGGACACGGCCCAGTAGTTGAATGACAGGATGAGGGTGACCACCATCAACGCGATCAGCATGAAGGACGGCAGGCGGCCTCCCCGTCGATTTGCGCCGAAACCCACCATTTGAGAGCGTCTGTGATCTGACGCCTAGGGCCACAGGTCTTGGCTACCAGTGAACGGTAATTTGACACGGCTAGCTGGCTTATTGCGAAATAAGGTGTGGGTGACTTCTTCTTTTTTCACCCACACCTGGCTGTTGTTGGAACAGCGGCGATTAGTGGCACCGAAATTAATCTGACGCTATAAAACTCGTCTTAAATCCGATGACACTGACGTGGCCTCCACCACCTTAGCTTGCTAGTTGCAGCGGCACCATTAACCGGATTTCACACGGAGCAAACGCGTCCATGATTTGAGTGCAAACACACATTTGACTGATCAACTAATCGGCAAACTCGCTAGTCGGTTGGCTGGCTTGTCTGACTCGTTCATCAGTGGGATAACTACAGCTAGCGATCCTTCAAATATTTGCAAGGGTCGCTTTGCAAACTAGCATTAGCTGTAGCTGCCTAGCTAGCAAGCTATGCATGCACGCATGGCTACCAGTCAATCAAAGTAAAATAATTAGAAAGCCATGAAAAAGTCAATAAAACTCTAAAAGCTTGCTAGTGACAACTGCCGCGGTTATAAACTAATATTTATCTAGCTAGCAAGCTATGCGACTTCCTTGTCCTTCCAGCTAGCTGGCTAGCTAATGTTACTCGGATACAATGCTTCTCAGTTTGCTTGCTGGCAGGCTAACACACACCATGAACCAAATATACTCTTTAGTCTGATTACATTTTTTGACTGACATTATGCTTACTGCAGATTAATATTCATCGGAGACGTCCATGCATTGTTTTTGACAACCTTGTTTATATGGATACTTCCTTGGCATCTCTTCTCAGCAACCGTTTCCTTTGACGCCAAGCTGACTGCAAACACGATAATGCATCTTTGGTAACAGGTTATAGCCTGGTGGTTCACAGTGTAGTTGATCGTACGAAAATCTAAATGACACTAACTGCTAACATTTCCAAAAAAATCTTTCTTCGGTGGGTAATTCCTCGGTTAATTTTCCAATAAAGGGAGCTGCGGTCTTTTATTTCAGACGAGATATTTCCACCAAACTGTAACTCTACGTGAGAGGTCCAGTTCTGGATAACTGGCAATAGCTACATCCAATCGCGAGAGACGTACTCGGTGCGCAGACATCTGTGATTGGACAGTCCTGACTGGAGGTGGGACACTGATGGGCGGAGTTACAGTGCAATTTCAGGACAGACCACTGACCCTAGATCAGCGGGACGAATCGAACAGCATGCAAAATCCGTTTACACTCCTAGGTGCAGTTCCACGTTTGTAAGCGAGCCATTGTATGGGCCAAAACCAGCACAATATAAAATAAATACAATATGGATAGTAGTTGACCTCTCAAATGAGACATAAGTTACTAAAAACATTTCAGAGGATACCACTTGAAGAAGAAACTGATGTTAATTATATCTATTAGGCGTTTTGCATGGAGCCAACATTGTACAGGTAACTCACAAAATAAAGGAAACAGCTTCAATTCGTCTTGGCATAGTTTCTACAATGCCTGGAAGTGTCTGGAACGCTGTTGGAGGGGTGCTAGCTGGTATTTCTTGTTCTCATACGGATAGGACAGAGCTTCTGCTCTTTTCTATCCATTGCTCAGTTAGGGAAGCAAAGTGGCATTTTGGGAGGTGAAGTGGTTGTTTTAGGGATAGAAAAAAGCAGTTTTTGGTTCAGATATAAAAGATAAAAGGATAAAAAGATTTTTAAAAAGGAGACACATAACAGAAGATGGATAAGATTGTTATTTTCTCAGAAGTATATATGTATGTATATATGCATGTGTGTGCACTGCCATCTTCATTTTAGCTGCAGCCCAGCATGATGGAGAGAGTGTGTCTGTATTGTATTGCCTTTTCTGTTGTCATCTTCAATAAAGAGTTGTCTTTTGCCTTGTGGAGAGATGCAACATCATTCTTCCATAAGAAATTCCATAATTTGTTGTTTTGTTGATGGTGATGGAAAACGCCGTCTCTGACATCACTACAGAATCATCAGCAAGTTGGAGCAGTCTGTCACTGTAACTCCTGCCAAAAGTACCCCAATAATCACCCCTCTTTCAAAGTCACTGAGATCTCCTATTCTAGGTTTCGTGCTGATCAAACCATTTAGTGACCACTCGTGGCCTGTGGATGAGGACATTGCCATCCCGAAAGAGACCACTCCCATCAGGATAGAAATGCACCCCAATTTCAGAATCACTGAGATCTCTAAATAATGGGCAACTGGGTCTGCCCAGCATCTTTATACATGACCCTAAGCATGATTGGATGTTAATTGCTTAAGGAACTCAGGTTCCACACCTGTGTGGAAGGACCTGCTTCCAATATACTTTGTATCCTTCGGGTTTACTTACTTCATTTTGGCAGTTACCTGTATCTTGCTGCAGATTGCGGACACCATTCTAGTGGAGTAGCTTTGCTGAGGTAGAGTAGAGCAAACTCTATGTCTCTGTTTATTTTATTTATGGCCTAGGAATAAGTATTTGCCAATCAAATAAGAGTAGTGCGTATTTGTTCCAAAGTACAGCGTATAAGTAATACATTCACATACCTCTCACTGCAGTTGTTCCATTTATGTGTTTTGAAATACATAATAAATTAAACAATTCGGGAAACAAAAAGGTAAAATACAGGTATACAAATGGTTTAAATATTCAACTTTAGAATGATTGTTTCTCCCCATGTTTACCTGTAGAACAGGGAAGTGTAACTGTTCCTGTCTGTAATATCTTTACATAATTTCCAATGTATTTACTTTGTAATGACTCTATGGTGTTTGATTTCTGCTGTTAACAGAAGCTAGCATTATCTGTTGTGTTGAAAGATGATATCAAAGTTGATGTTAGATCATTTATATTTAAACATTCTACTCAATACTACTTATAAATGCATGCAATAGACCTAAGAGGCAATTTTCAAATTTGATTTGACGCAGAGAGGCAAAATTATTAACGACACATAACATACATGAAAATTGAACACTTGAAGGCATCTCACATTAGAGAGCCTTAGATGTTTTTTCCTGGTAGATGTGCTCTGCATTTAAATTAAATATCCTTTGATTTTAACTACTTTAAGGATGTCACTGTCATCATACAGTATCTCTGTTGAGATAGTTTAAGGCATAAATCCATGTGTGGGCTTTCATTAAGCAAGAAAATAATTTACTTTCAGTGTAAACCAATCAGAATTTGTTGATATGCAATGGGCATAAGAGTTTGTAGGTCAATTATAAGATCTTGGTCTACCCAAATTATGAAGTGTTGCTTAAATATTACCCGATGAAGCAGTGCAATGCCAACATTCAATCATACTGTTGACACGGAAAAAAAAATCAATTGGCAAATGCTGGTTTGGCCATGCAAAACTAAAATATGCCGCAATGTGTCAATAAGTGGCAATGTTTGACAACATAGCAGGCAAGATTGTCTGTATAAAAGGCCAGGGGGAAAATAGTATTTTGAGTGCATTAAAAAAAAAAGTCCTTAAAAAAAAACAATTCACAAGAATAATCACGGTCTAATTACTAAATTGTGTTAAGATCTATATACTAAGCACAGTTCTTGAAACTAGATGCCTCTTTAGAGAGCTCCACAAAATGATGTGCATCTCATCAGTGTTATTGTGTGCATATTATGATATGTACAGCATGTTTTATAAATGGCATGTCAAAGCAAAACCTGTAGTCAAATGGGCTCAGAAAATAGCTAAGCCACACAAGACAAAAACTCATATGCTTTTATTGTAACACTGATAAGAACTGAAACACACTGAGGTAAATTAAATAATCCGCCGATCCTTCTGTCCTGCCGTGGCACAGAGCGATAAGCCAATCAGGATCCCAGTTTGTAGGAAGAGTGGGCACGAGCCAGTACCTTCGAGGCCTATTTGATTCACAGTTTAGTAGAAAGTTTCCTAGTTTTCTGCTTCCTCTTCTTCCTTTTCCTTCTTCGTGTTATACCAAATTTTGAAGACCAAATTGGCTCAAGACTTCCTTTGCCTTTCTCGATCAGTTTGTTTCACTTAAGATAAATATAAAACAGTCCCCTGAGGGAAGTCATTCTGCTGTTCTTGACCACAACAGAGGAGAGCTCCTCTGTCAGCATACACTCCTGTCCCTTGTCTTGGCACATCGCGAGACAGCAAGCTGAGGGGTGTTTCTTTCGGGGGGCACGAGCGCCCTGGACGGACGGGACGGTCAGAGGATGGTCTCTCGACACACCCTGATGAGGCTGTGAGGGTGGTCAGAGAGCGAGGCGCCTGGGGGGCCGGGGGGTCCTGGGGGGCCGGGCGGCCGGGGGCCATGGGGACGGCGTGAGGAAGAGGAGGGGGAGCTGAGGGCCCCGCAGCTCTGGAGGTGCAGGTCTTCGTGGGCACGCTTTCTGGGGCTGCGCCCTCTGCTGGGCGACTGTGTCATTACCTGTACAGACGGGCAGAGACACACACACACAGTGCACATTAATGCACGTGCAAGCTTTAACGAACAAGAAACGGAGACAAAGCTAAGTTCCTCTAAGCTTCTAAGACTCTTGTTTTCTTTTTATTTATTTTTATGGCCGAGAGAATTTTGGCGCTGCAAGTCAAATCTCAGCTTAATCCGTTCCTGTCAAATTTGGACTTAATCCTAGTTTTAAACAACGTTTTTATTCTATAACTTTTATTTTTTCTCCTCTGATTTGGAATACCAAATTGTCATTGGGGGTCAATCTCCCCACCCCAACTCTGTCAAATTAGGAGGGCACACACTAACACACACATCCTCTAAAAAAGTCTCTGCTTCTTTTCATTTGCACTCCATCACCGTGGTTACTGCGCTGGAGAGCTGTGTGGTATTCTAGAAGAGTCACTACTTGTACGATGAGGTGGGGAAAACTCTTCGGACTGAAACCACCCCTTCCTGGCTGGGCGACACTATGGCTAATTATCAGTTGCCCCATGGGACTGCCAGCTACTGTCACCACTGGCATATTGAGGATTCGATTCAGACTATGGATCACTGGACCAAGAACAAGTCCCTCAGCTGGAAGCCGCCCTGGGACCCCAGCTCAATCCGAGCCCCGTGTTCATCAGCATCCGCTCTCACCTGGTCGATGACGTTGGCGCTGAAGATGGCCTCCTCCATGTGCCGCTCGTCGGACTTGATGACAAACTTGATGCTGTTGACCACCTGCTGGACCTCTGGGGGCAGGGTGCAGCTGGAGTGCTCCAGGAATTTGGCCACCAGGATTTTGGTGTCCTTGTAGGTCTTGAAGTCGGCCAAGGAGTGCGGGCGCTCTTTGGAGGCGCCCTGCAGCCCCCGGGGTTTGAGCCGGCCATCCGCTTTAGCGCCCCCCCTCTGCTTCCCGCTGCCGGGGGGGCCGGGTTTGGCTGATCCACGGTAAGACAGCACCACCGGTCTGTGCTCCGAGCACGCTGCAGAGAAACCGAGCGGCAATGAGCCCCAACACCACGACACAATGTCCTCATGCTCAAAGTATTTATGCACAAGCAGTCTACATTTTAACATAAATCTATAACTCATTCCCTCCCGGAGGGAGTCTGAGTATGCTGGTATTTGTTCCACCTGAGCTCTGTACTAATTAGGTTTACTAAGGGCAGATTGATCACTGGCCTTTATTTATACAATGTTCAATGTTTAATATGTCCTCCCGGAGGAATTGCCCAGGGTTTTACTTGCTAACATTGCATTTTGCAATCTGGTTTAAAAAAGTAGGTAGAGCGTCCACCAACGTTCACCACAAGGATCACCGGTACTTCAATGCTGTGGTTCAGACCACTGTGTGTTTCAAGCTTGGCTCAAATACAGAAGCCAGTACAGAAGTTTTTAATAGCATCAACATCACATGCCAAATAGCACCAGTCGATGCTATGCAATTCGAGGCCCCAAAATGTTTATTTTTTCTTTCTTTCAATAATTTGACTTCAATTAAAGGTTAGACTTCTCTCATATTTTGAGTGTAAAATCAAGCTGATGAACAAGAAAGACATTTTTTCATAGCCTTTTTTGCTCATCTTTACCAAGGGTGCCAATAATTGTGGAGGGCACTATAATTATTGCCATTTCCCAAAAGCACATTTTGATATTTAACAGGATACAGTATTGCTAATGGGGATTGCAATAAGGTGTGTTTTAGGTGTGTACTTGGCTGATGGCGAAGGTGGTTGGCTGCTTGGGTACTATTTTCGCGTAAAGTGCAAAGACAGGAGCAGCGCAGAGGCTAGGGTGCTACCTGGCTCAGGTGAGGTCTGGGGAGAGTCTTCAGGCGGCAGGTTACTGGCAGAAGTGCAGCCACAGTTGTCACCTGCAGGGGGCGACAGAGATACATTGAAAAACAGACATCGCTATTGCTGCGTCGTGTATTGCATACAGATGGATTCGTGCTGGTGACTGCGCATACACATCCACTGCAGGAACAATAAGCAAGCAACAAATGGAGAGCAACAAACTGTAATGGAGAGGCTGTAAGCTTTCATGATCGAAATAATGATTCAATAATTATCTTTTAGTCGCTACTGTATCCTGCATGAAAATGAACATTTTACTGAATAGATTTTTTTCTCTTTAGCATTACACAATACTGCATATATTTAGAGCAAGCTGAATTTCACTTTGTCTCTAATTAGATCTAATTTTCACTTAGCCGCTAATTGACTAAGAGTTGTGGCTACGTGGGATCAATTAAGCTAACTGATCAGAAGCTTATGAACACGAAAAGCATGACTGTGATGCTCATTTCATTTACAGAGGATATTTAACAAGTTAGCCAGATAACATCTGGTACCTATATGATACTACCAGTTGGATCTCAAACAGTATTCATCCCCTTTCCTCCTGTATATAAGACCATACGTGTCAGACAATTTTGCACTTGTACAAAGCTCTAATTCACTCAAGTAAATTAGAAAAGCATTAATCTTCTTAAGGTGTTTTATGCTGGTGTGCTGTTGCTTTCTACATCAACAATACAACACAAAATCAGCTTTTACTGAACTTGTATTCATCATTTATAAATTCTTCTCTCTCTCTCTATATATATATATATATATATATATATATATATAAATATAGAAACTGCCAAAATAAAGGCAACACTTAGGTAACTGGCTATGGCACCCCCTGACAGACACTTGCAGTACTGCACCCATTTAAAGGATCCCCCATTGACTCAAGTGTTACCTATATTTTGACAGTTACCTGTACTATATACACACATAAACACACCATATATCATATTTACTGATGTGATTATTTTGGGGGCGGCGGGGGGTTAAAATGGTGATTACATTCTTAATCCTGAACCGAGCTCAAGGGTAATACCGTTTCCCCTCACGGTGGAACTCGTTTCCCACAACGAATGAATCGCATCATTCATGAATATCTCCCCTGTCTCCCAGCCAGTCTTTCTACAGCTGTAGCGTACTCTTTCAGACATGTCCGGATCACATTTGCCCACATAATGAGCCAAACACAACCGTAAGAGCACTTCTGGGCCTGAGTTCAGACAGGCTGGCTGTGCTGTACTGCTGTCCCTCTGGGAAAGGGAGGTGCGTTACCCTTCACACCACTGATAATAAACTGTGAGCAGCGCAGCTGCTGTCCATGTGTGACTTATTCGGGCTTTGACTGAAGATTATTTCCCAGTCTATGTGTTTTCTTTTATCTGCGGCTTCATCTCCTGTGATGCGCCTGCATGAGGCCCTGTGTGCCTGTTTGAGTACGACCGACGCAGAGGTGAACTCACGTACTTCCAGAAACGGAGGTACAGGAGATGGGGTCGCTGGTGGAGCGCACCATGTGGGCTAGCTTGCGGTACCTCCTGCCGGGCCGGCGGGGGCGTGGCCTATCGCAGGGCGAGGGGCAGCCGAGCGCGGAGCTGCAGGGGGGTTGCGAGGCTGAGCAGGAGGCGCAGAAGGAGGAGGAGGAGGAGGAGGAGGGAGGAGACCACACGCTGAAGCAGAGCCGGTGGCCGTGCGGCCGGGGGTTCGGGGATGGGTACGCGGGGGCGCTGGGGGTGGCGGCCACGCCCACCGGGGACGAGGAGGCGGAGGCGGAGGCGGAGCCGGAGGCGGGACTGAAGGGAGGGAGAGGAGGAGGAGGAGAACGTGCTGGTGTCCTACTGGCTGTCTCTCTGGGGCGCGCGGGCTCCTCCCGCCCCAGCGCGCTGATGTTCTCCGAGGACCAGTCGGGCGAGCGGTCCTGGGTGGGCGAGGACCCGCTGTGGGGCCCGCGGTGCTGCAGCGAGCAGCGGGCGCTGTGCTCCAGGCTGGTGCAGCTGCCGTCGGTGGGGCCGGTGCGCAGCGTGCCGCAGGGGGACAGGTCGGAGGCCGAGCGCAGGGAGCCCTGCACCTCCAGGGAGCACAGGTCCTCCGAGGAGCAGCTGTGGTCGGGCAGGTCCGCCACCTCCGACACGATGGGAGAGGTGCTGTCCACGGAGGCTGCAGGGGTCAGGGCACCACACAGCACATGTCAGGTGTATGAATCCACAGGCGGACGCTAATGATCCCCCTGGCCTTTTACGCTGCCCTTTAACCTGACAACCTGACCTTCACCGCCACGCCACACCACGCCACACCACACCACACCACCCGCACAAGTGGGGGGATTGACACTGAAGTGTTTATTGATCATAAGCCTTCAACAGGAATGAAACAAGTCCCTAGTTTGCTGATGGAAGGCAGGCTGTGGGCTGTCTCACCCTGAGTGCTGAGGCCTGCGGTGGTGTTCCTCTCACAGGGGCTGGACTCTGTGGCCTGCTGCTCCAGACTGGTGGTGGCCTGGAGAGGGTGATGGCGACACACACACACACACACACACACACACACACACACATATACACACACACACACACACACACACACACACACACACACGCACACACACACACACGCACACACACAAATACACGCGCGTGCACACAGGCACACACAAACACGCACAGAGACACACACACACAGAAGGGGGAAAGAGTCAATCCATCGTGCTCAGCAGATTTAGTCGCTCCTCTCCCCCCAGATGGGGGCCGTGGAGGAGCATCCCCGTTTCCTCCTTGTCTGAGAGCTCAGCAGTCTGAGCAGCGGAGGATGAAGGCCCTGCCAGAGAACACCTGGCCTCCATGAGCTCCCCCAGAACCACTGATGGATCTGTGCTATGGGTGCCTCCAAACAGCACCAGGGAACGAGCTTCATTCACTACAGCCTTTGTCCTTAAAAACACACTACCTCAATTATAAATCCTTAACAATGTTTTTTTTTTTTTTACTTGTATAAAAAAAAAAAAAAAAACTATTACTAGCCGCAAAAGCATGAATGGAACCAATATAAATAATGACCACCCCCCCATCACTCATCTCTCCTCCCTCGCCACACATCAGCGCTCATCGAGCGGTCAGCGGGGCCGGCGGTAACGGCCAAAGCGTCCCCGCGGTGTCGTTCAACTGTTCGGGTGATTGGCTGCCTTCTCGCTCACAGCAGTTTGCCACGAAAGCCAATCAAACGGTTCTCGCGGGATTATCGATCTGCCCGGATACCGTGTCCGCCCCCTTCAATCGACCCCCCGGTCAGACATGTCCACCTCTAAAGGGTTCTGAGTCACTCACGCTCCAGATCTCTTTCCCAATTGAGAGTACACCACACGCTTTAGCAATAACCACTGCCCACTGCCGTCCGATTTATTAAAACGTGCATCAAGACATAATCAATTCAAACGAGTTTACAAAGGGTTAAGAATGATTGTGTCGTATCGATTCGGCCTCGTTCACCATGTCCGATGGGAACATCTGTCCTTTCTTTCTATGCATTTGTGCCAATGGCTCGAACCCCAGTCGTTTTTCTTGTCCAAACGCCTTTTGACATCAAGAAAATCTTTAAAATGCCATTCAACCTCAGCCTTGTTCTTGGAATTGTTCATCGCTCTTTGCCTGTTTATTTTTTTTTTTTTAAAGACAGCCACTACAGTTTCCGATCAGTCAACATTTCCTGTTCAATGGAGTACTGTTATAAATTTGAATCCAGGTTCCAAATCAGATTTTGCAAAGTAATAAAGAGAATCAACTCTTGAGGTGGCAATTCTAAAAGGTGGGATGAACAGGCAATTCTCACAAACATGTTGTGACAAAATAACATCCAAGACTTGGACACCGAGGTGCGGTTAGAGAAAAGACACACCTTTCATAATGAAAAAAAAATACTTGACAAGTTGGCTGTTTGGCTGACAAATGGCTGACATATTAAAAACATATTAAAAGTCAATCATTAACTCAGTCACATAGCAAGTAATAAAGGGGGGATAAAGTGATGCAGATGTATTGCTTATTAGAGAAACTTTCACATCAACTTGACTGTTTTCAAATTAAATTTGGCCTCTTAAAGAGTCGGCTCCTGGACTCTGGAAGGCTTTATGATTTCAGGAGTGAATGGAACCCCCTCGTGAGGGAAACGTACCCTTCCTTATCGCTTGCCGTTTATAAGAGGTTGCAGTCTTTCACAGAGAGCTTCTCTTTCACTGCTCTGATCCACCACTGAAATGAACAGAATATGGATGCCTCTCGATCTCTGGCCTCGTTCTGTCTCGTTCACCACTGAAATGAACAGAATATGGACGCCTCTCCATCTCTGGCCTCGTTCTGTCTCCTTCCCCCTGCATCTAACCCCCCCCCCCCCTCTGATACATATAGAAGTTTAAAACTAAAACAGGGAGGGTACTTTTTACAAAAACAAAAAGCATTTCAAAGCTGTTCATGTAACAAAGCACACTGCTACGATTCATCCATTGTCTCTTTTCCCTCTTGTATCGCCTCCCCTCTGTCTCACCACCTCCCGCTCTCCCCCTCTCCCCCTCTCTCTCTCTCTCTACTAAAGTACCTTTCCTTGTTGTGTGACAGAGACCATTGATCTGCTCGGCTCCTCCTGGGAGAGCGGTTTACTTTGCCTCTCGCAGTTCAACTCTAAGGAGCATCCAATCAATTACAGTGCAATGAAGATCGCCAAGGTAACGTAATGTCCAGCCTGTCACTAATCTGAGTGCTGCAGCAGTGCCTCGAGATTATAAGCACTTATGTGCAACCATTTAACTTTGCGCTTTATGTTTCCTGACATCCAAATAAAGTATGAGCCATTAAATATAATACTATGCAATTGTCTTCAAAGTCCCCTGGTCCCTCAAAACATTCTAAATGTTACTCTTGGTTGGCTGATTCAATAACATCCCGTGTTTATGTCGAAAACAAACAGGGCTAAGGTCCAGGATTGGAATTTCAACAATACAGGACCTGAAAATAGGCTACATTAGGCGCGTTTCCACCAAAGATTGCAGGAACTTGTAGTCGCAGGAACTATTTTCAAGGAATTAAAAGGTTCCTTCAATCCATTACGTCTGCGTTTCCACAGGGGTCTAAAGAACCGCGAAGATTAGGCAAATTAGTCCACTGACGCATGTTATTATTTTTCTTCGTATGCCAATGAATGACAATTTCAGTTTTTCAATTTAAGTTATTCTTCTTTATTTGAAAATTTCACAAAATACATTTTTTGATTCAGTACGCCTTAGGCGATTTATCTAGGGTGGTCGTATGCCTTAATAAATGTAATTAAAAATGTAAAGATCGCTCATTTTTACATTTGATTTAATTCGGGTTTAATTCTAAAAACCTGCCTCCCAGAAAGGCATTTGTCGTATACTTTCTTTTTAGTTTGCGCCATTGATTTATAGATAGATTTTCAGTAGAAAAAATGGCGGTTGAAACAGAACGCAACGAGTCTTTTACCATACTTGACCAATCAGAAATGTTCAGCGCTGCAATCCCCACCTCCAAAAGTTCCGTAAAATCGAAAAGTACCACCTCTTGACTAGGAACATTTTGGGGGGTAAATAAGTCCCCCGATCTACATTCTGATGCTGGTTGCTGCTACTTCCGTTTCGTGATATGAAGAAAATTACCATAAAGGTCCCAAGTTCCTGGGAAAAGTTCCTGCAGTGGAAACGTGCCTATACTGTGACTTGGGGGGAGGGGGTTGAGAAAATAGTTTGAGATTTTATTTTAAAGAAACATTTGAGAATTAATTGAACAATCTGTTGACAGGGGAGGGGGGGACAAATTGTTCAGCAGTAGATTACATAATTTTATTATTAAATACCGCCTTGCCTGATCAATAATGTTTGATAACAACTGCAAAGTGCCAGCGTTATTTATGATACAGATGATATGTGACTGGCTCTGAGCCAAACTTATGTCTGTGAATAATCAGTCTGGAATTGTCATAAAACATTTCGGCTACACCAGTGACTGTGCTCTAATGACTTGTAAGTAACAGGACTGTCTTTAGGTGGGAGGGGGTGCTCACCTGACTGGCGGGGGTCTGTCCCACCACGGCCTCATAGGGAGGGGGTAGCTCAGAGGGGTACAGTGTCCCGGGACTGTTGATGGGTACACCATAGATGGCGCTGAAGGGGGAGTGAGGGAAGTCCAGGTGCAGCCCTCTGACACACAGACACACACAAAGGGAGATCAGAACACTAGCACTGATACCATACATATGTGTTACCCTACACATGTTCTATGAGCTGTTTAGGTATACATTTATGTTTTTTTGTGTGTGTGAATGTAAATAAGTTTCATTTAGTTAGCTCTAATATAATGTAGAACAGTTATACCCATTTGGGAGGCAAGGAAAAAGAACATGAGGATTATATAATGACATAAAAGATAGCAAAATTGAATAAGGTTGGTAACAAAATGCACATCAACCCCTTCAACTGAAACTGGCCCTGTGCAGCCTCAGTGGATCTCACAAAAATGAAAACATCAACGGTATGCTTTATATAATGAGGCTCATAATGGTGTATATTAATGAAAATATTATTCATATCAATTATTTCACAAAAGGAAGAACAATGTAACATACAGGTAACTGCCAGAATAAAGGAAACACTTGAGTAAATGAGGGATACAAAGTACATTGAAAGCAGGTGCTTCCACAGAGGTGTGGTTCCTGAGGTAATTAAGCAATTAACATCTCATTATGCTTAGGGTCATGTATAAAAATGCTGGGCAGGCCCAGTTGGCAATTATCTTGGCTACAATGGCTAGAAGAAGAGATCTCAGTGACTTTGAAAGAGGGGTGATTGTTGGGGCCTTCTTGGCAGGAGATTCGGTGATGAAGACTGCTCAACTTTCTGATGTTTCACAAGGAACAGTGTCTAAGGTTGGCAAGTAAGACATAATCAACTAGGAGCAACTGTGGTCCAAAGTGCATACTCCTCGACCGTGATGTTGGTGCATTGGTTTGAGGTGCAAGGCAAAACAGAGGAACTCTGAATCAGTTGACTCCAAATATGAATCAAGGGTGCGATCAGGCAGTTTCATCAAGAGTAGTCCGCCAAGAACATCACTGCGAGGGATACTACGGTCGGGTTGGGAGCACCTGTATATCAGTGGTAGAATAATATGACGTAGGAATTTGGCTGTTAATGTCTTCCTGCCATAAACTGTACCTCTGTGTACTTCTCCACTGAAGATTTTGTACACCTGTCATGCCATCTTTTTTTCTTCTCCCAATTTGGTTGCCAATTATACCCTTTATTTATTTAAATTCCCCACCCCCACGAGTCCGCCGCCCATCCTCCGGGAGCAAGACACACATTCCAGGCCGATTGTTCCCACCTCTTCCGAGACGGAAATTCTTCCACGGACACCTTTTACCTTCTCCTCGACGGACTCGTGCCGGCTCACCCTCCCCCTTCCCCCGGAGGCCGGAGTCATGCCATCTTTTTAACAAAAATGTTGATGCAAACGGTGATGTTTGCCAAAGCAGCACAAACGGGCAACGCCGCATTTTCACAGCAATTTGCCTTTTCCCCGCATAGTATCAAATTATTTAACGGCAACTCGCTGATGGACCTTAAAAAAAGGATTCGCAGAGGTGATTTCACAGACGCTGATGAGACAGTCTCGATGGCGAGCGACGTGGCGGTTTTATATTCGTCGCAGGGACGGGGGAATTGAAGCCTCCCCGTCTCAATCTCAATTTACCTCGTCAGCACTCCCGACGGCGGAGGACCTACGCGTGTGACATCCCGCTGGGCGCCGTGGCGGGAGGAACAGTGCACAGCGACTACCGGGGGGCTAGGATCCGCGGGCGGCCAAAACAAGCTCTCTCCCAGGGGCGTTGGCCAAAACAAAGCCTCATATGTGTGTGGAAACAGTTTTAGCCCTCTCGCATGAGTTCAGTGAGTGTTTCTCCCTCACAAGTCGCTACGGCTACACAACATATGGACAGGTACAGTCACTGAGGTTCTTGTGATGTTGAAGGGACTGTGCTTATACTACTGGCGAATGATTTTCCCTTGTCATTCGTTGATTTCATTACAAACCGTAGTTTGTAATGTCGTTTCATTCAGTACCGTAGCTTTCCGTTGCAAAATGTCCGTCAGGCACTCTTCGCACGTTCCCATCTATCATTCGGCTCATAATGATGTCACGCCACGCTTGTGCCCCTTACCTACAAGGCTGCAGAGGCGTGGCCTGAGAGTGTGTCCCTGCATTTACGGCCCCGTGGAGGCCTGTCGCCAAAGCTAAATCATCACGTTTTATGGCTCGGAGTTTAACTGACCATCTTACGCCTGGTGGTGTGGAAATCAATAACAGATTTACACAAAGCCAGGGATACTTATCCTGTCTAATACAGCGCAACATCTGGACCTCACCCACAACGTTACAAGCCTAAAGCTTATTTCTCAAATATTTCAGCAAATAAAATGGCCACAGATATCAGCTGACAGAACAGATATATGGCATGGGGACATGTCTACTGTGGACAGTTAATAAATAGATTTATATGTCCACGGACAGAGAGAAAAGACATGACAAAATGATAAACGTATTGCATTATACCTCTGCTTCGAGTTAGAATGTACTGTGTCTCACACGCATAAAATATTAATGTTCCGCTCTCAATCATATTGGATATGTTTGTGGGCTGGGCACATAAATACCAATGAATGATCAAAGACATCACTGATGTGCACAATGTGCATCACTGGGTGTAATGGGAATTGCTGGGGACTATTGTATGTCTGCCAGCTGAATGTTCCATGTGCTGCTTTGTGTAAGAGGGTCAACTGAGGTCAGCTAGAGTCAGGTGGTGTGCACAAGAAGCAGGAGCGATGGGGGAAGGGGGTGCGTTACCTCTGACCCTCCATCATTGGGGTGCAGGTGTACTCGGGGGGGTAGTAGGGTGGCGGCGGGATGGGCGGGATGAACTCGTCAAAGTCGAGGGTCTGGTGCAGGATGGTGCCGTGGGGGGTCATGCAGTCCGCGTTCATGACCCGCGATCTGTGGGGCATAAACTGGAGAGCAGACGTTATCTGAAAAAGGGATAATGTGGTTACCTGCTTGCGGCCACATCTGTCAAAGTCACGCATGCATTCACCAAACGTGACAACAACAAACAACCAACCAGACATTTTATTAGCACGTTTTTGACATGTTGCTCACGAATGACTAAAATAGTGAATGGACGATAGGATGAGGAATAGTGAGAAGCGGGACGGATGATCAAAAAAATCTACGCGCAAAGAAATGTGGAATACAGCGGGGGGTGAGGTTTTCACAGGACAGACACCGACATAAGACGCATCTAGCAGCGAATGACGCAGAGAAAGCAGAGCAGAGAACGCGATGGGATGCGGACGGCGACGACTTTCTCGTGCTCCTTTTTATTTCTGGAGGCTTGAACAACAACACTAACGATGCGCATCATCTGTGCCACGTTCCCAGCGGGCAGAGTCTGAGCTGGGAGCGTGTGAATTCGGCAAAGCAGGGCGTCAGGGGAGGAGGGGGCGAGGAGGAAATGAAAAGATCTGTTCACGAGTGTCAGTGGGGAAACACCTGGATACCAGGCCTTCTCCCTTTATCTCGTCCTCAGGAAACGGATTTCTTCCCGCGCGTTAACGGGAAAACGAGTTGGATTTAGAGCCGCTGTCCGAGCACGCGGGGGACCGAGAGGAGATAGGGCCTCTGTCATTCACCTTCGACTGACCCCCCTATGCAAAGAGACAAAATTTAATCTCTTGGTCTCCATTTTAAAAACAGCCACGCTGTCTCACATTCCTCTCCCTAACGACGTGCCAAACCATTCAGAAGTTCAAATCGAGTTTAACCTTCGCAGCGGAGCGTGCTCACTTTCCTCGCGCGATGGACGCTGTGCAATACCGCCGACACATTGCGACCTGCTTTTAATAACCTGCGCGAATATTCAGCAGTTTGCATTAATATTCCTTTTTTTTTTAAATTTACTTATTACTATTTGCCTTGAGCTTCTATGAATATGATTGCACTAGGTTATCCTGATACACTATTTTTTAATCACCCTGGAGAAGGCCAATCACGATGCCTAAATATTTAAAGGCATTAGACTTCAAGGCACTGTTCACCTTCAGTAAAGAGCACTGCTTTTTCGAGACCGTACGTTCATTCATTATCTAACCCGCTTATTCCTGGTCAGGGTCATGGGGGTGGGGTGCTGGAGCCTATCCCAGCATGCATTGGGCGAGAGGCAGGTTGTTAATCCATTGCAGGACACATACACCATTCACTCACAAACTCATACCTATGGGCAATTTAGACTCTCCAACTAGCCTAACGTGCATGTCTTTGGACTGTGGGAGGAAATCCACGCGGACACGGTAAGAACATGCAAACTCCACACAGAAAGGCCCCGGCCGGGATTCGAACCTGGGGCCTTCTCTCCCGTGCCACCCCAAAACTGTACAGTGAGAAATAAAAATATCCTGTTTTGCGGCCGGAGAGACCAATTACAAAAAAGAAGAGAGATGAAATTAGGTGTGAAAGCCGATAAAACGTGGTGCCCTTCAGCCCAGCCGCGACGCCCATTGTCTGTGTGCAGCGAGTGTGCCGCGCGAGTCAGCCCTGATTATCCGCCCTGCCTCCCCGCGCTCTGAGATGAAACCAATCCCCTCCCACTCCGACCAGCTGCAGCCGCAGCCATGCTAATATCACTCGGCCCAATCAATCACCGGCACTGGCCTTTCACGCTCCCGTTCGGGAGCCGCACGATTTACGACGCCGGCCATAAAACGCACACACCGTCTGCTCGTGTACAATATTAGAATTTTATGCTCCTGGAAGTTTATTACCCTCCAATCAAAAGGTCTCCTGGGCGAAATTTCTCCAGAGATATTAAAAAGGCACCGATAATATTGGAGTCCACAACTTTTTTTTCTCCCCCCCACCCTCTCACTCTATTGGTGATTGTTCAGGAAATAGCTTGTCACTTATCAGCGGGTTCTCCAGTGCAAGTCAATCCGTGCACTGTGAAACCTTGGGGCATCAGATATTTCCTAACGCGGTGCGATTTCCCCCCATGGCTGCAAAGCGTTTAGGATCAGAGGTTTGGGGTGCGGAAATCGTTTCCCTCTCTCCCTCCCTCCCAAAGACTCGGAGAAAGAAAGAAAAGGGGTGATTTTAAAGATGAGATGCCTTTCGCAAAAGTACACATCGCCAAACAAAGAGAGGGGGGAAAACAATGTGCATTATTTATTCTCTCTCTCCGTGTCCTCTAGTTCCTCTGTGCTTTCCAGCCGGGAGGAAGACTCTGTATAAAACAGTTCTAAAAAGCTGCAACTGCTACTGTCCTTGGCGGCCGGGACTATAGTTTGCTCTGGTGTCATCGCATTATAAACTCAATACTTAGGTCTTTGAGATGAAAATGCATGGGTATACTGTATGTCTTAATGGTGGTAGTGTAAACCCCAGCATGCAGTGGTGCGTATGAACAGCGGTCGGCCATGACGGGTCACACACAGGGGCGGTGAAAGTGATTATAAGAGCGGCCTCAGAGACCGGGCTCACCATCTGTAGGACGTCGGTGGACACCATCTGCATGCAGCACATGGCGGTGGCCAGGGCACACACGATGGTGGAGATGACATTCAGGGCACACACGCTGAACAGCAGCTCCTGCAGGGCAGATGGGGAGGAGGAGAGAGGGAGGTAGAGATTGAAATTAGGGGAGGAGGAAAAAGGGTGAGAGGGATGGAGAGGGAGGGAGGGAGAGAGAGAGGAGGGGAGGAGAAAGAGGGTTAGAGGGGAGGGAGAGAGAAAGAAGAGGGGAGGAGAAAAAGTGTGAGAGGGATGGAGAGGAGGAAGATAGAGAGAGAGGAGAAAAGGGTGAGAGGGGAGGGAGAGAGAGAGGAGGGGAAGAGAAAAAAAGGTAAGAGGGGTGGAGGGGGAGGGAAGGTGAGAGTGAGGGAGGATGTGATGGAGAGAAAGGGAAGAAGAGGAGAAACAGGATGAGAATGATGGAAGGGGAAGGGGGCATGGTGAGAGTGAGGGGGGGTGAGAAGGAGAGGGCGAAAAGGGTGAGAGGGATGGAAGGGGAGGGAGGGAAGGGTGAGAATGAGGGAGGGTGTGAGGAAGGAGGTTAAAATGAAGGACAATTCCCCACAGCCACAAGAAAAACCCTGACCCCCCCAAAAGAACAATCAACCACCATCATGAAATAAAAGCTGTAAAAAATGTTATGAATTTCATGAGATTTCCCCCTCTCCACTGTAGATGAAGCAGAGTAACTGTTCTTGTTCTGATGCATCTTTGCCATCAAATCTTCGTTTTGAAGTCAAGGTCAATCAGGCCTCTCCACAGCGCATTGAGCTGTACAGTGTTCTACCTGAGACTGGCTGGGAGGCAGGGCAGCTGTGACTCCCAGCCACTGACACCTGGTAAGGCCAGGCAGGCATGGGAGCAGCACAGCGCACCTACACCGTGGCTCCCCCTGTACACCCGATCATCTCTGGGGGGAGCAGAGAAGGATTTGGGGGCGAACCGCACTACAGAGAGCAATAGCGCGCCAAGGCTCAGGGTCGTACGGGGAAGCCTAGGGCCTGTTACATAACTAATGACGGTCTAATGGGAATCCGACTCCTCAACAAAAGCTAACAAGACACAAAATCCAATATTGGCCCGTTGAATGTGCTGATAATTAGCTTTGGAAACCGTGCTCAAAGGAGGCGGTTTTTGTGTTGTTTTATGTTTTGTTCGTAATGTGTTTATTATGTGTTGGGTTCACAGAGCTAATTGTCTTGTCTTTTCTTCTCGCTTTCTTACTGCAGGAATAATGCTTTTCCTGTCGCTAAAGAAATCCATACAAATCAAGGCAAACATTCACCCTCGTTTTGTGCACTGTTTCTTCATTCATTGCTCCTTGTAGTGCCACTACACTTCCACTGCTACCATCTTTCATACGCTCTGAAAGCTAAATGCCCAGCTCAATATACAGTGCATATATATGTACTGTACAAGATAACAATCTCAAAGGCCATGTGTGTATCCTTGAATAACTGTTATTAGCTACAATCGATTGTACAATTTGTGTGAAAACTGGCATATGATGTGAATTGGCATCGACCGTGGGTAGATACAAATAAGACATCGCTGACAATTTAAATGTGTGTGTGTGTATGCACCTATATGTGTGCATACATATAAGACATCCCTGACCATTTAAATGTGTGTATGTGTATGTACCTATATGTGTGCATACATATGTGTGTAACTGTGTATGCCTGTATGCACAAGTGCATGCATCTTTATGTGTGTGTGAGAGAGAGAAAGAGGGAGAGGAAGAGGGAAGGAGATAATTTTGTAGTTCTGTGGCTCTGCTGAAACCTGCCACCCGTACCCATACATTTCACACATGCTGAAGTACACTTTCAATGGTCAACACTGATCAAACACACTGCTTGTAGTATGGGAAGGAGAAAAGTGAACTCTTGGCAATGTGATGATAATGAACACAGATTGTAGGATATATTGTAAGCTGGCTGGATTTGTCTTTTTGGCAGGCTAAGGCAACAAACAAAAACATCACAGCCCCAGCCTTAGGCAGGTGAAGCTTGTGAGCTACGCCAGATTTTCGAGGCAGGTTCTTATTGACGAGGCCGGTTTTGTCTCCGACGGATTTGTGGCAAGTGTACAGCACGGCCAACGTTTCTTCCTGTCCATACCACCACTTGCATAGGAGCCTGCAACACCTTTGGGGTGTGAATACATATATTTATCTCCAGTATTGACCATGAGACGGGAAGCGCATGCCAAATGTAATACCGCGATTTGTGTGCATTCGAGTCGTACATAGATTATTCCCGACGGTGGGAGACCTAACACTCGGCCTGTCCGCCTCAGCCCACAATGCAAGGCGCTCGAGCCTGTGAAACCACTGGAGCAATATTTACACATATGTGCTTTGGCAATCTTCTCTCCATTAATCACACCCCCGGGACCGCGTGCAGCCCCAAACGTCTATTACACATTAAGCCGCGCACTCCCCCCTCGAACAGACTCACTGTACAATGAAAACAAACCGTAACCTATTAGCTTTCGTTCCTGTTCTACGGCGTGGCGTGATCCTGTAACGGGAAGCGCGGGCGTGTTATTGCAGTGTGTGCTAAAACATCTGTCTTGCAGATGTGAGGGAGGTATATTAATGTCGTGCTCTGTGAGGTGAATGACATTTGCATATTGACTCAGTAAATCACACCGCGGTCCTAATTGCAATGACACCTTTAGGGGAGCTGTTAATAGAGTGCGTGGCGATGAGCTGCCCGAAACGACCTTTTCTGCTGTGCCAGAGAACGGTTAGAGCTCTCTCCACAGCTCCCAGAAGCCATCGCTCCAAGCCAGGGACGCGAGAGGTTTGTTAAGTGTCAACGAAATGGTCATGCTGAAGTTTTTTGTGGATGACCATTATGACTGGACTGGGTCATGGCTAGATAGTAACCCTATTTTTCCCTATTTTATCCCCATAGTAATGATGGAAAGCGTCCAACCCTCGTTCCGGCTGTCTTACACTTAGGGTTAGGGTTAGGGTTAGAGATAGGGTTACCAGCTCATCTTTGAAACGTACCACTTTAGCAGCAAATGCACATGCGCGTGATCTGGAAAAAAATGGCTACTATCTAGCAATGACCTTATAAAACCACACCTCGTTCGCGAAAAACATCTCTTCCTGTTGTATTATTATGCCTCCTGGTTTAGGCTAAACAGTGGTCCAGAACTGAGCGTACTTAAACCCTTTCCTGCAAAAAAAAGCTGCCTTCAGAATACAAGTTCAGATGAGTGACAGCTTAAGGACCTTGTGAGATGGATACAGCGGAGCTGAAAGACTGAAAAGAAAGAAAGAAAAAACAAGTGGCAGCGATAAGGCTGTGTTAGTAGTGTGGAGGGATATAGCCATGACTACGGGGAGAAGGATGGTCTCCGCTTGTGTCCCTCCACTGAGCGAGGGAAACATATTTTGCCAGACTGAAAGGGTATGTGCATACGTTTTAACTCTGCGCTCCTTTTTCAATGTCACATTTGCATGATAATGTTGGGCTTAAAATGCTGACAACACAAGGTAACTTGCGCCTTTGTGCAATAGAGGTTCCCTCCCTGCCCCCACTATGTTAGGAACAGAGGAGGAGGTGACGAGAGAGAGTGAGAGGTAGAGGACTGAATAGGTGAAAAAGAATAATGGGGAAAATTAAGAGCGGAATTCAATTCCATTAAACAAATCTCAGGGACAGAGAATATCTCACATTTCACATAAAACTGCAGAGAGATTTCAACTGCTCCCACTATTTTACAGCAGCTGCCATGTTGCATACGGATAACCTCACCACAACGTGAGGTAAACTATTTAAGCATCTAACCGTCTAGGGGCCAATTCTGGATGACAAAGAACAAAGGAGAAGATTGAGAATTCACAGCCTATTAGATTTCTGACAGGAATGTGCAAAGGGCCTCTGAAGTTTGGAATATCCTTTGAAAACCAAATAAACAGAGGGTCTCTTTCTTCCTTTTTTATTGAACTCTCCAACATTTAAACCCAGATCCTCCCTTTTTATTTCAAAAGGACTACATTTTTTTATCTGAAAAAAGTGGGCGTGATGCATTAGTAAAGAGCAGAACGTTTCCGGTGAACATGAGTCAAGCGCTTCAGGCACAATCTTCAAAGGAACAGAAAAGCAGGAAGGCCAATGTCTGAAGTGCATTTGGTGAAATGGTGGACAAGTGCAAGGTACCTGTACATGAGCCATGGTCTGTTGGGCAAACCGCAGACACCTGCTCCAGGCTTTCCACCTAGCCGATGTGGCTTAACTCATGCGGACCATTCTAATTCCAACTACTGTGGCCATGAAGCACGTATGGGTGTCTCCAGAATGTGGGTGGGCGAATTCTGTCTCAAAGGAAGCAGAGTTTGCTGCCCTCTGAGAATTAGCTTGCCTTGTAGAGACAAGTGACGGACTTGTGTGGGGAGGGTAAATTGAAATAAATAGAGGGTGTAATTGGCTACCAAATAAAAATAAAAATGGGAAAAAATCTGAAACAATATATATATATTTTTTTAACAAAAAAAATATCTGTTTTACAAACGACAGCTTTTTTCGCTCCCTCTTCCTTTCACTTTTGGTAAATAAATGAATAGAGTCTCTTGCCAACTGACGGATGCCTTTGCTTGCGAGTGTATTGTGGAGGAAGAAATTCTGACGCTTTTGCTGCAAATCAGATGTGCCAGCATACTGTGAACTGCCAGTGTAGTTTGGCTCAAGCTATGCTCGCTGCTTGCTGGTGAGCCATCGTCCAATATCCAAAATATTACCTTGCATATTGCAGGAACACAATATGCTGTCAGTGAACAATATGCAATGCTCCTTCAGGCTATTAGTATCTTTTGCCTTTTTCACAATTTCTTTTCAGTTTATTTTTTCTTATCATGTCATTCATTCTGATTTCTCTGAGATGGTACAACATTTATGATACTTTTTTTTGCATAAATCCTCAAATAAATCCCTCAAGCTCAGGCTAGATCATCTTGAACTGACTGCTCAGCCCAAATATTAATAAGAGCCTCTAGCTCCTGCTTCTTCCAAAAAATTATGTTCTTTCTTTTCATGTTTCACCAGATAGATAAAAACAATAAATAACTGAGCAAATAATACTTATCACATTCTTCAGGGGTCCAATCTTATCTGAGAAGAGCCGATATGGTAACATATGGCTTTTTTTTAATAGCCCCGCACCACCGACATCTGATTCAACTAATCAACTAATCACGGCCTTCAATCAAGACCATGATTGTTTGAGTCAGGTGTTAGTGCTGGGTTAGAAGAACAAGAACCTGTACCCACACCTGCCCTTCTCAGACACGGTTGGACACACCTGCTCTGCTTGCTAAAACACTTCACTTCCACTTGACTCACCCGGGATCTACATTTTACATTTTACATTTTAAGCCCACTACACTAAAGATGTGCATTAATACAAGGTAAGAACAATCATAGTTAGCGCATAAGATCAGTGCAGTAAAACGGCAATCATCATTGCAGGTCCATATCATACCTGTAACATTGGGAAAGAAAAGGTTAGTGGGTGGAAATGTAATTAATTTTTTTAATGTAGAACAAGTAAACAGGCACAGATTGACTAGATGGACAGTGTTCAGTGGTAGTGGAGTCTGCTAGAGGTGGGTTTTGAGTCTCTTGCCCACTACACTAAAGTATGCGGAGTTCACGGAACGCTTTGTAGCCCATGCAGGACACCGATTGGGGCCATTTACAGCTCAGGTTGTGAGGTAATTCTTCAAAGAGGCTAGCACTCCATTTCACATGGTGCTTCAAAAGTAGCCTCCCTGGTGCGCGAGCGATGTGGATGAGGAGAAGTTGCACAGCGGGGCCTGTCACCGCTCAGGAGATCCTCCAGCTGGGGTTTCAGCACAAAGCCGACTACGTGCCACTCGATGGCGCGGAGGGGTCACAGCTGGGCCCTGGACCAGACCTCCCTATATTTGAGTGATGGGTCTGCGATCCAATCAGGGAACCACTTCAGCAGGTCAGCCAATCAGCACGTAGATAAACGCTCAGCGCAATCAATTGGTGGCAAGCATCCTTTGCCTTCTAGAGTCAAGCCAAATCTGTTTGCATCCTTCTTTTCCCTGATTGACTTATTTCAGTCAGGAAATGGACCACCTCTCTCCAGGCTGATGGCATTGTTTCCAAGACAGGGGGCGAGCGCTCCTGCATTTAACTGCGCTCCATTCATTGACCATAATCTCCCCCCAGGAGAAAGAGGTCCTTTCCATCAAGTGGGGAATTTAATATCGCTCTAGGGCCGTGATTTAATAAATGTCACTTAATAAAGGCGTAATTAATGTCAATAAACGGTATTCCTGCAAGAGCTTTGAAAATGATGAAGAATATTAACTTTCCTCACTAAATTCAATAAATAATGTGTCACAGTCATTCATTTTTTATATTTTTCTTTTACCTTAAATCGCTGACAAATTGAGCGAAATCAAGTAAATGTAAAATGAACGATACTGCCATCCATTTATGAACTCCTACCCTGACCAAAAATATTTGTAAAAATGATTTATATTGTTTTCATGTTGCTGAAATTGATTCATGGTAGATCTACCATGAATCTCTTACAACTGTTATGAGTTATTAATTTATATTCTGTATAAATTATGTTTTTGGAAAGCAAGATTTTTGTAATTCTGTAGAAAACAGCTAATGCATGTCCTTGACATTTTTGATAACCTACTGTACATCCATTTTCATGTTATTCATATTCAGTAATCAACATTTTGTTTAAATCCACCCAAGAAGACAGATACTACTATGATATTAGGCATTAAGTCAAGGTGTCAAACGTAATGTTGCACATTTCCGCAGGCTGTCTGGAAAACTGCCAGCACCTGTTAACAAATGTGGAAAAAGTTCAACGTGAAATGTCACTGTGAATAATTTAAATGCCTCCAAGTGCAAAGTGTAATTCAAAACCACTGGATAAGCACTCTGCATTTTCTTAAACTAAATGATGGTCTTTTCTGTGGGTGAAGATACCGTGCATCAATGCATACAAGAAGCGGAAATAGATCTGACCTCAGGATATGACTGCTGATAACACAGGAAATTACATGCAAGATACGCTGTTCGTGACTGACAGCAAAGATGAGCTGGGGAGCAAATATTCCTGCCATCTACAGCCGTATCAGAAGGGCACATCGCAGGCTCATTGACTCTAACCCTAACCCATCATCTGGCTACAGTGCACATATATCCCACGGAGTTTACACTGTAGTGTTGTAACACCTGTGGTACACAGTCAATATAACAGAACACGGAACACAAATATACACACAAATACACACACGCACACAGACACATGAATATACACACATACACAAATCAATACACACACACACACACACAAACACAAATAAATACACACAAAAACACACACATGCAAACATGCACACACATTCACACAAACACACACACACAAATAAATACACACAAAAACACACGTATGCAAACATGCACACACATACATTCATACACACACACACACACACAGGCACATGCACACACACCCACACACACAGGTACACACATGCACCTTGAGGCGCAGTCGGATGGTGTTGCAGTCCCTCAGGGGGTTGAGTTTGAGGGTCCCTTCCAAGCTGCTGCAGCCGGAGCTCTGGTGCTGCATCTCGCAGCACACACACACTCCGTCACTGTCAAACTTGATCTGCAGTGGGAGGAGAGGACACAGGCCAGGCCCAGATCACAGCTTCACAAGAGTGGGAGTTAGGGTACAAGCTGATTTCCTCCTGGCCGGGTGAGAAACACATCAATGGAGCTCCCCAGCCCCCTGCCAATGTCCCCATAACACCGGGGTGGACAAACAAACCATTTACATCGGCCACATGCTGTAAGGAAAGAAGAACGAGGCGTTTAATGTCATCCGTAATATTGTTTACTCTGAACTCCTGATATCTTCGTTTGGTTTGATCTCCATTATCTGGGACACTAGTCCCAGAGGAATTCCATGGAGACCAGGGGTCTGTGCTGATCCCATTACTGTAAACTGTTTAACAGCAGGCTCCTGACCTCCACGGGGTAACATAAACATACAACACAATGAATCTGTAATGTTTTTCAATCACAAAGAAAAGAAAAAAGGCAGTTTATTATCAGTTCATTCAAACATTTAAGTGAACACATGGTCAAGGAAACGCTGCTATTTGAAAGAATATATACATGTTTTTTTAACACACACACACAAAAACACACACACAAAAACCCACTATTTCAGTAGCAATATTTTAAAATATACAGCTTCCCAAATGGAACTTGGCTGTGCAATTTGTAAATATGGTCAGAGCAGATTGTTCCTGTATGGTTAAGATACAGACAAGCAGGCAGTAAAGCAAAATCAGCAGTCAGGGGCAGGGGTTCTTAAAGGACACAGCATCCATTATCATCAGTCTCCCCCACAACCCCCCCCCCCCCCCTCCCAACAGCCCTTAACGACAACAGACATAAAGCAGTGGTGAAAGCCTCTCTCCTTCGATCCCGAGCCCCGTATAGAAACCTGTCACTCTCACTCCAGCCAGCTCACCCCTCACCAAGGTGACCCCGTACTGGTGTCCTAGCTGCCATGAGTCTGCCGCTCCTTCGGGAGCTAAATTATTGGTGCGCCGTTGCCCTGGCGAGCACACGCCGGCTTGCAACACAGCTCTGCTCGGGAAAAGGGAGAGATTGGGAGCGTGTGCGCCGCGCGCGAGATTACGGGGACTGCGGTTTGGACCGCTCGCCCCAGACGGAGAAGGAAAAAGTGGGACGGAAGCTGGGCAGGAAGGGGTTAAAGGCATCTGTGAAATGACACCATTAATATTTCTGTCATGTCGAGGAACAGCCTCCGAGGAGGTGTGCAACGCGGGGAGAGGGAGAGGCGGATAATCCAATATGCTAATCTCTCAGCCTCTGTGCTAGTGACAGTGACAGATTTCCCAGCCTGGCCCCTACACCTGGTCCCCGATTGGCTGCCTGTCCTTGTGTTGTGAAGTGAGGGGCCTCCGTGCACTCCCGCCCAAACTGCCGCACGGCCCCCTGGGATAGAACAAGAAAGGGGAATGGTCCAATTGCTTTGAACTCCCTGCTTTTAAATTTTACAATCAGCCAAGTGGACGGATTTAGAGGATCATTTAGAAATCGCCAGTGCACCAGAAGGTTCACAGCTGGGGAGCTCTGAGAGGCAGGGGGGAGGCCGTCTTCCCCAGGAAAGGGCCAGGATCTGGCCTTGTTAAAGACCGCTACACCAAGGTAGAGGAGCAATCACTTCTGCAGCATGAAGCAAGGCCACCCCTCTCTCCCTCATCACCAGAGGAGCGCTTCACCTGACAACCCCACCCCCCCCCCCCCACGCTCCCCCTTTTTCACCCGTAATAAATGGGCCCATTCTTCACCATGCCTTAAAGAGGCTCCCTGCAGAGGTATACCAAGCGGGGATCACACCGGCCGGCCCCCACACACAGACTCTCCTGTCTCGCACGGGCGACAACGCAAAGCTGCCTCGCCCAGTGGGGCGCCCGCAAACCGTCGCGCATTTGTCACTGTCACGTTTCCATGGCGACGGGCGGTTTTAATAATTTATTCATTTCCTGTTTTGATTTTCAATTATTCGTACGCCGCGGCGGAATACCTCAAGTGAGTTTGAACATGAAAGCGCGTGCATTAGCGGGCTCGTTGTCTCAAAAAAAGCCAACGCACTGAAACGTTTAAAAAAAACAAAAAAACGCAATCACAAGTCTGTCGCCGAGGAAAAAGACGAGAGAAATAAAAGAGACAACCGATAGAAGAATGAGCCGTGCCCCGGAGAAATCATCACCTTACCTTAGACGAGTAATATTACATATGAGGAACACGTACGCCTAATTAAAGCTTGGCATAATCAGCACAATGAGATATCTGTAGAAACGCATACATGCACATTGCACAGACACCGCCCCCCACACACACACACACACAAACACAAACGCAAACGCACACAAATCCGGGATCTACGCATCACCTGATAACAGTTCACCTGATACGTGATGGGAGGCGGGGGGGGGGGGGACAATGGTCCAAGGATGTCAAATGAAATGCTGAGAAAAACCCAGATTCTGCATACATTATTACAGTAATACAGAAAGGGCTTTATATTTCTAGCTGATAGAAATGTACCTGCAATGTTAATCTTTTGTCACTACCCTAATACTTATAACCAGTGTCAACTGATTGAAGAAGACAGAATTATTAAAAATGGGTGACAGCTCATTTTTCCATGCCGATTAAATGAGCCATTACAAAAATTTGATATAAACTGGAATAATGACTCAACCCCTAAATAGAAATGGATGCAAATATTTGAGTAACCTCATTTCAGTGGGCTCTCATGCTTCAACCAACAATCCTTATCCTTATTGTCATTAATAATAGTGTACAGAATAACAACACCAACGAAAACAACAATAATAATAATAATAAAGTAATAATAATAATAATAGCAATTCATAGTATTCTTCGTCTTATTACTTATTACCGTTCCTTGACTGTTGTCAAGTTCAATTGCAATTCCAATTTGGGAAACCCATTTTCATATTCAGCTCTAGCCATTGAGCGGTCCACTTGGCTGGTCCGTGAGCTGTGAGCCCTGTACTGAATTATAAACTGCAAGTTTTTAACCACTACACATCACATCTAACCTCCACCCCTTTCAAAGTGAAAGCCATCAAACTAGCTGCAACGTTCTTATCATTTCGGTCCGGCTTATGGAGACTAATGCTAATGCGTTTCTCCCGGGCCTGTGGACCTGGCGGGACGTTTTGCCCTTCACCCACACTGGACTGGCAGATACCAGCAGTACCTCACGGCACTGGAGACTATGTTACACTGCTGACCAGACCCCAGTCCACTGTCCTACTGATTACCACTGAAGGACAGGAAGGACCCAGGGATGGAAAACAAGGCTGCCTTCCACCGCGCTGCTCCGCCTCTTTTGCAATCTCCCCCTCAGGAATCTGGCCACGTTATATATCAGTGCCCCACGCACGCACGCGGATGCACACGCACATGCACACGACGTAAGGTGCGACCCCTAGGCAAAGCCCGGGCACACTGCACATCCAAAATGGCTTTCACACTGAGCTATTGCTTCACACGCTCCGCATCTTCACCAGCTTCCCCGGATTTAGTTCTCAACATTTAGCAGGGTGAATTCTTTTTTTTTTTTTTGTTTCTAATGTATCCCTGTTTTTCTCCCAATTTGGTTGCCAATTTTACCCTCTATTTATCTAAATTCACCCTTCCCCACGAGTCCGCTGCCCATCCTCCAGGTAACGAGCCCATTTTTCCCGGGCCGGTAGATCCGCCTCCTCCGAGACGGAACCTGACCACGGATGCCCCTTCCGCTCCTCGACGAATTTGTGCCGGCTCATCTTCCCCCCTCCCCCTGCGGTGGACAGCCAAATGCCACCCCCGATCGGGGATAACGGCCAGGGCCTGTCTGCCAGAGACTGGTTTTGAACCGCGTCCCTCATAGGCAGCTCACACACTACAGGACCAGCCAAATACGGGTGCATTAGATCGCTGCGCTATCCGCCAGCCCAGCAGGGTGGATTTGAATCTTTTATTAATTCTTCAAATCCAGAGAATTAAAACCAAACTGAATATATCAGTGTCAACACACCCTTCTGTTTAAATCCATCTCCCTCGAGAAGAACTGTAAGCTGAACGCAGGGTCACAGCGAGAGAAATGAAGAGAAAGGAATCGCCGATGTCCTGCAGAGGCCGGAGTCTGTGGGGCCAACTGCAGTGCTGATAAGCCACACAAAGCGCTGGTTGGGGAGGGGCGCTGCATGGCGCTTGTTGTTCCGCTAATGAATCCCATTGTAAAGTTCCTTTGTGCCTCGTTGTCAGGGTAGAAGGGCACACTGCAATGCAGCACGACAATCCTGCTTTTGTCCAAAATTGGACAGACAGAAAATGAGCAAAGCCATTGAGTGAAAAATGCATAAAACTGAAAACAATAATGAATTTGTTCCTTTTTGTTTTATTACCGGGCAAATAACTGGGAGTGACGTGTTCCTGAATAGATGACATACAAATGAAAGCATTTCATCAACCTGAAATTAGGGCTGAATAGTTATTATTCTGTCTGCTTTTCTATATTGTGGCCATATTGATTACGTGTGAGTTCAACTCTTGTTTTTTTTACTTCTAAATAGCTGTTAAACACATTTTCATGCCTACAACATGACTGAGGTGTATCGAAAGAAGCTGGAAACATTTAATCAGTCTAAGTAAAGTTCCACTCTGTCTCCGGAATGACCAGCAGTTTGTAAGAAAATATTAACCGTGCTACTTCCATAACCCCCTTTGAGATTTCATATTTTGAAACTGCACTTGGTGTTGTGGTATTTTGGTTACTTTTTACCCTCCAGTAGCATGTCTCCTTTGCATTACCCTTCTTCCAGACAACAAGTTGGGAAAAGATAACTGTCATACCATTGAGGGAAAGAGGTATGCCTGCTTTAACAGCGGTCTTTGTTTCCCTGATGAGTCCACATTGTGCTTTACCTCATCGGATCACTCCAACCTCTCAGATCCACCTGCCCTCCCCCCACTCTCCCACACACTATCACTGACAGAATCCCCCATAGACACCACTTTCCTATTATGGGGCGTCTTTCCTTTCCTTAGAGCAACATTGAATTAAACGTGTCATCATCAAGGTTTCTATAAACACAGCCAGTGCCAGAACTGTGTGCGTTACGGTTGTCATTGTGTACAGCGTTATAGGCCTTCTAGGAATTCTAGAACATTTTCCAGTTTCGGCGGTTGCCAAGACACAGAGGGCATTCATTTCCTCCCTGTCACACAGAACAAATGGCAACCTAACTTCTTTTATTTAATGAACCCAGTCGCAAGCTGCATTCGGAGTTCGCCTCAAAATAATTGATACAGGAGAAAGGACGACCGAGCAGACCTTTCCTCCGACGTCAGATGATTACATTTCTTTCGAATAATTAAAATGTGAGCTTCAGCGGGCAATAAAGCAAACAGTCGGCACGTAATCATAACATTAATAAGGAAATGGAGTGGCTGGCCTTAATTTATTTTCAATGACATACTACTTGGCAAAGTAATTAGGCGTGTGTATGTGGGAAAACTATGGGTGCGATGTTCTAAGACGGGCCTAATTGACCTCCATTCCTTACTCGGCTGTCCTCCAATAAGTGAGTGGAGAGGTACGTTTATAAAATAAGTCAACATTAAAAAGAGCAGGGCACACTTTTTAACATATGATAGTTTGGTAAAGGACATGGGGCTCTGTGCGCACTCACCAGCTGACAGGCCTCCAGGGAGTTGACCAGCTGGGCATTCTGGCAGGACAGGATAGAGCCGGCCAGGTTCAGCATCACACACACGGCTGACAGCAGCATGAAGAAGGTGATCTGGGAGGAGAGAGAGCAGCGTTCCGTCAGGGTGATGGAGCGATGGAGCGGCTCGTAGAGAACTCGCTTACACCGCCTTGAAAGGGAGAGAAAACCAGACAAACAAGTGGCTTCCCCCCCCAACCAAATCCGCCAACCCCCCCCCCCACACACACACACCACACCCTTCACCCAAGCTAATACGTCTTCTCTCTTCACATCTCCTCTCCACCCTCTTCGGTGATATGGTCTTTCAAAAAATGAGTCACATAGCACAAAGCATCACCTAACCCCATGCAAGGTGTCCATTCCCGAGTTAGCACTCGGTGCCTTTCCCACAATCCCCCTCGCAGCCCATCGGTGTGTGCGGTCCTAAGGACCCAGTGACTGATGGTCAGCCGGAAGAGCCAATCTTCCTCCAATTACCCACACCGTGTCACATCGATGCAGCGGCCCGCTTTCGACCCGCGGATCTCCCGGCACAGCGACATTCCCTCCGCCGCAAGTGCGGCCGTCCCCTCCCCTCCGCCTCCGCTCCCCATTAAAAGCGCTTCTTTATTTCACAGGTGACAGCCCTGGGACATCTCCTCCGTGGGGAGAAATACAGGCAACATTTTTGGGCCCTTTAAATCACAGTTCAGGTGTCACAGAATGGGTTTGGAGGCGCCAAGCACAGCCCCAGTAGATTACAGGCTGGAGTGGTGCACGGTATATCAGCCAGGCTGTGATTTACCACACCGGGTCTCCATCTGAGGAGACGGTAACAAGGGGACGGCGGGATATCTGTGGGAGGTACAAATGAGATCTTCCCCCAAGAGGGGCCGACAAACAGAAGCGCAGGTGAAGAGATAGAGCTGCCGAGAGAGACAGACCAGGGAAAGAGACAGAGAGAGGAGGGTAGGGAGCTCCAAGGTAAAGATAAGTTGCTAAACGCAGTAAATAGACGAGGCGGTAACTTTTCAGCGCCTTCCTCTCTGAAAGACTAATATTAACTTGTTTTTTTCCCTACCCACTGAAAGACCAAACCTGTGGCATTTCGAGTAACAGTACCTAAGCAACCCCCGTTAGCCGATGCGGTCTCTAAACGTGTTTTGATGCCCTTTTCTGTCAAAACAGAAGAATAAATAACAAAAGCACTGTGCCTTCTATAAAGAGGAGAGAAGACACGGAGAGAGCTGTGCGCTGTTCAGTTTCAGAGAAGAGCAGTGGTGACAGGAGAATCATGGGTAAAAAAACAAAACATTTCAGCTTTTACACATTTTTTTCTCACTTATATCTGCCAAAATATATCTGAGGAGCTTCCAAATATGACAGCTTGCTATGCGGAGTACAAGAAAATATGCCTAATGTATGAGGAGAGTATGTATGCGTCAGTGTGCGTGCATGTACACTGCACATTTACATACCTGCTTTCACCACTTTTCATAGAAAAAATCTTGTGTCCTGCTGTTACAATTATTTGTTTTCAAATATGCCAGATTTCAATTAGTATTTCTTCTACAGTGGTATGGGTTGGAGTAACAGCTATATAACAGTTTAAATAAATCCACTTAGGAACACACAGACATGGCTTCGCAAACTGCAACAAAGAGTTTATTGTTAAGGAAACGGCCATATGGCGGTAATGGAGCCACGCTAGCAAACGCTACATTATACGTATACAATTAATCACCTTCAGCACTGCTGGCAGTCAACACGTCCAATGTACAATGCGCTACACAATAATGACTCGTAAAAAAACAGAGAACAAGCCGTGAGCTGAGAAGTGACATCTTTATTAGCTTGTGTAAAAATACATTATCACTTGTCAGGAAATGAAATCATAACAGTAACAATATGCAAGGCGAGGGTGTCCATTCCGAATGGTTCCAAGCAGCTGAAAATTAAAACGCACTTCTCCTACACTGCGGATGTGAATTGACGTGCTGTCCCAGGGATTCCATCTGCCACCGCACGCCAGAGCCACTGCCGATTCATAATGCTGACCGGCCAGGCGGGGCAGCGTGTGGTGCAGAGGTTAAAGCACTAGATCACGGTCTCACAGCGCTAATTCCACATGGGACATTGCTGTCATAACATTACAGCCATTTATTTGAAATGGCAGGGGAAAGCTGAAGTTATGCTATTTTCCCACAATATGCACAGAAGCGCAGGCAGGTTTTAAAAATCTGCTGTTGTGCCCTTGAGCCAGACGCTCTGGTAAATATCCGGCTGTATAAACGGTTATTAAAATGTAAGCTCCGTAAGTCATCCTGGAGAGGGATGCCTGCTAAGCATATAAAGAGGGCAATGTCAAAGAGCTAACCATCTCCTTTTACTCCCGCGTGGGTAATTCAAGCTCAGGTCATTACAGGCCACCACGGCTACAAGGTGTGACAACACAGGGTAGCCAAAGAGGTGTGCCAAAACAGGCCTGAGCATCGATTTGATTGGAAGATGATCACAAATCGTTTGGGTACCATCCAAGAGGAGGGACACAAGATTGATTACGCATTCGTATGTTCTTATATTCTTAACAGCATATTGTCCAATGAATAGATAATCAAAGTATAACTTCTAGGGCCAATGGTAGCTGAGAAGTGGGCATGATCGTGTTCTTGTTCACACCTTGGTTTGGGGACAGAACCATGCTCCCGCCCCCCCCTCTCGGAGTGCCTGTGTAACGGCCTTTCCTTCAGGGTAGAATCAACGGCTCTCAAAACGGACGACTGCACCCTGATCCTCTTCACTTCCACATCACCCACGGCCAGCAGGACACAGAGGAGGTCTGGAAATCTCCAGGGCTTGTGAATGACTCTCTTCTCCCCATCTCTCACAACAGACCAAAATGGCATTGAGAGGAAGCTGCTCATAAACGGGTTTACGGTGAAATGAGGATGATGGAGCCAGATGCCTCAATTGCAGCTTAGATGCAGTAGAGCAAACATTTAACCATAGACAGCATGCTGGTGGATGGATACGTAACTTATCACCATCCCTGTACCATGCAGTATTTCTACAAGCACAGGGATTTTTTTAAAATGAAACTGGGCATGCTGTCGTGTTTTTGAAGGTTTCATAAATTCAGTCATGACAAATAGATTGGCTTCCATTCAATAGGTTTGATCATACAAAAGAGATATGATATCAGGATGAACCTCTTTGCAATATTTGTAATCATTAAAATGTTCACACGAAGTGTACATACGTTGCAAAGAAAATGAAACCGAATTGCATGCAATTAAATAAAAACCTGATCACTGCGGATTGACGATCCTTATTTAAATTGGCACACTTGTTAATCATGCAAAAACAAAAACAGGTGCAGGAACATTAGTAGTTTGAAGATGTTTTCAACCTCCCCTATTTCAAACTAATGAGCCTCCACTGATATTTTAAAATGTCATGTGCTTACCCAGGTTTGAGAAATTCAAATTTTTGTAATGGCTTAAAACATTTAGTTATTTCAGTGTGTATGTGTGTGTATCTCACATGTCTGAGTGATTTTTTTTGTCTGACACTGACTCAACCAAAGGATATAGATACTTTTGACAAGACCAGGACCCCCTTTACCTGCAGATCCCCCAAAGATGGAGGAGGTAAACACTTGCAAAGGTTTTTCGCACACAGCACAGACTTTGCAGCTTGTCTCTCTGCCTCTGAAATCCCAGACTGCTACCGTGCGAGTTTCCAGGGGAAGAACAAATCGTTCATTCTTCAAAAGCAAAATTCCAAATTCAGTCATTATTTTCGAAAATTGTATTTCCTCCCTCAAAAATAAACAGAGCTGATTTTCTTCTTCAGTGACAACAATGAAAACAACAACAAAAACTACAAAAACCTGAGATTACTCAACTGACATATGGAAATGACTACTTCGAGGCTCTGAAAAATATTCATTCATACGACTTGATTGGTTTCGCTTGGCTAGTGAAAAAAATCGTTCAAATGAATGGAAAACGTATAGGCCTACAGATCATTTCAAACAGAACAACTAGTGCTTTTTACGCTGTCGTTCATGCGGGCTCATCCACAGATCCGGGGTCTTTATAGGCTCTGGTACGCAAATCTGCCTCATGCCGCCATGCAATTACCATGTGGAATCAGATATCACTGTTCTACCGCGAGTCATTAATTACCACTGGCACGCCAAGCAGATGGAGCCATTAGATGACACGTGCCACTCCGACACTCTGGGTCTTTAAGTTGCTTGTCATGTTCATTGAACGCGGTAATTAAAACAAGGTTTGGGCACTGCCATTTTGTTTCGTTCCATTTTTTCTCTCTCTCTCTCTCTTTCATTTTGCAGGCACGGGAAATAAAAGAACAGAGGAGAGACAGGACTGTGTCACCGGGTTTCGTCAGGATAATTAATCGTCAATGTGTCATGCCCTGGGGAAGCTAGGAAACCTGAGGTCCCGTGGACCTACAGGAGTGCTGGCTCAGCCAATGGCAGTGGGTCCTGGGGGCACCCACGGACCGAAAAGGGGTGTTGGATGAGTTAATGGGAAGGCTTCTGGGGTGCGCTGTGGTAGGTCGGCGGGCGGTGGGAGACAGCGGAAAGGAACGAGAGATGAGACAGGAATAGTCAGACCCTGCCATGCAGGAGGAGCAGCCTCATGCACATGCATACTGATCAGCCCCTTCCACACAGCACACTGGCACACTTCATACAGCTGGCCACTGCGATTACAACAAGCTACGCACAACCTACAAGGTACCTGAAGTGTGGTACACATTCTCAGAAGTGTAGTTCCATCCGGTCAAATACACCACCGGTCAAAAGTTTTATAACATCCCCATTTTCCAGTTTTTACTGAAATTTAAGCAGTTCAAGTCCAGTAAATAGCCAGAAATGGTACAAAGGTAAGCGGTAAATTGCCAGAGGTTATCAAAAACTGAAAAATAATGTACATTTTTTGGCAGTGAGTAGTTTCCTACACCATCAAAAGGCACTTGGAAACTGGAGGAAACTCTGACAGGAAGAGGTCTGGCAGACCCAAAGCCACAACAAAATCAGAAGACAAGTTTCTTGTCAGCTTGTGATAGGCAGCTTAACACTGGTCGAAGTAAGGAAGTTTCAAGTGTGAAGAGAAGACTTCGAGCTGCAGGTTTGACAGGTAGAGTGGCAGTAAGAAAGCCATTGCTAAGATGGCAAAATAAGAAAAAGAGGCTTGCCTGGGCCATGAAGCACCGCCAGTGGACTACTGAAGACTGGAAGAAGGTCTTATGGACCAATTAATAAAAAATTGAAATCTTGAAATTTTGAAAGGTTGTGTAGGCTGTTGAGTAGGTGCAAGGATGGTTCCTCAGTGTGTGACACCAACTGTCAAATATGGAGGAGGAAGCGTGATGGTCTGGGGCTCTTTTGCTGGATCCAGAGTCGGCGACTTGCACATAGTGACTGTTAACCCACGTTAACCCATTATTTGTTCCCTGAAAAGGGCCTTTTTTTAACTCTGCAATGTAAATTTTTGGCAACCTAAACTTTTTTTTTTTTTTTTTTTTTTTTAAACCTCTGGCAGTTTACCGCTTACCTTTGTACCATTTCAGGTTATTCACTGGACTTGAACTGCTTAAATTTCAGTGAAAATGGGGTTGTTCTAAAACTTTTCACCAGGAGTGTAGGTATACTTTACATTACTCACACAGGTAGGTTAATGTTGTAAAAATTGGATAAACCGATCAATTCTGTTTTATGAATGAATGAACACTAGTGTTTAATACAACCGCCTGCCTTCTCCACTCAATCCGATTACAGACTAGTGCAAACAATTCAGCGTATTTCACGGAAACACTCTCGTTTCTTTTCCAGCGAATGGACATCCCGGTAAAGGCATGCTGCCTTTACTCAATAATTGCTCTGACAGTGCTTGTGGTTAGTTTGGTCAAGGTTTACATCATATGCAAAAGTTCATGACACTTCAGGTCATGAGTCTGACTAGCCCTGAACAAACGTCTTCCCAGGATGAAGGTAGACGTTTATTTAAAAAAATCAATAGCCTACATAAGTATGTTTATTACCACTTAGGATGAAAACATCCACAAGGGGTTGTCTGGTAGAAAGAAAGAAAAAAACCGAAACCTTACTTTATTAAAGTTAGTTATCAGACACAACGAAGCAAAATGATTAATAGCGGTAATAAGGGGGTCTCTTTGCTTCTGAGTGGCCTCATGCAATTCCCATTTAGAATTTTATGAACTCGTTTGCGGTGGCAAACAAAGCTTTTAAAGACCAGCGCACCTCACCCACGGTGCTCTAGTGTCGCTTTTCCATTAACATAATGGAACTGCGAGTGCCAGCGAAATTAATTGGTCACGGTTTTTTTTGCTAACAAAAAAATAAGCAGCAGCGGTGGGCGCGGTGGGATGCAAGTGTAACAGCTGTCAGATCATTATGAACACGACTAACCGAAACCACAAAAACAGAAAACATTTGTCTGACTCTTAAATGCAGTCCTGTAAATCCAATTTGCCACTATACTTACATGCTGGGCTACCAATCGGAGCCAAGCAATCTGTAAAAAAAACCCCGACACAATAAAATGTTCCATTTGCTTTCTGATATATGCGTATTATAAAACACTCCTCGAGCCAGCAATGCAAGACATTACCATCGTATTACCGTATGACGGCTCCCATTAGTGCACTGGACCACAATGTAGATAAGAGGACGCCTTTGAAAACATTAAGCCTCGTCAGTTTATTTACAGGAATAGCATTTCACGGCAGTGAATGCTGCTTTCGATGCTCCCATCGCCCCCTCAATGACGCCAACAGTCAAGGCGATCACTGTCACCCACGTGCAAGCTTCAGTTAATTCAGATCTAACATGTTAATTAGAGCGGCGACAGACCGCCAGTGTTTCGTGAGTTTTCACCTGCCAGAATCATTAGCCATGGTGGCGCATCAGGACTGACTCACCGCAGGCTCCAGTAGTTACATTGTGGGTAATAAACTGCTACGTATACTAGGGTCCGGTGTAGTCCCGCATTGGTCTCACAAGCCACATAGCTACACTGTGGCACACCGCGACAGGGACCGCCTCTACAAGCACATGTCAGGCCTTTCACCTGCTGTGGATGGTGGGGGTGATGGTTATAATATGATGTACCAAAACACAAGGTTCCTGTGACCCTGACTGACTGAAAATATCTCCTCTGGGAAAAGAGTTGCAGTCTAAACACCAGGCATTGTTTCGTTCCTTGTGTTCATTTGCGGAAGGAACGTGCGATATTGTAAAACTAAACAAAATAAAAAAACCGGCTAGCAAAAATAAGGGACCATCACAAACATATCCAGATATATGTTCAACTTTAACTACTATTTTAACTACTTTTTGTTTTGTTTTACTAACTGGCTGACTGACAGACTGACTTGTTGACGTGTGAATGTGCTAGCCACCTGAGGTCACCGTGAAGCAGGACATTGTGGGAGCACGCGAACGGAAGAGGAGGGAGAAGTCTGCCTCTCAGCCCTGCAGCACAAATTAGTATTTGGTCTGTAGCACCTCTGCGACAAGACATCGTTTATTTCCAATTAGCCAAGCTTGTAGAGATTGCTTCCCCCAAACAAACATTTCGACTTTTTGGGGCAGCCGCTACATCTATTGTAGCTCGCAGCTGTTGCGGTCTGTCCAGGAAAGCGCTCATTCCTCAGAGGGAGACACACGCTGAACGTGAATTATTGTTTGCTCACTTGCCTGCTTGGTTTTTTGGGGTGGCTCCCCTTTTAACGCAAGCATAAATTAAAACCTCTTTTCAGCTCAACTACAATGAGCTTTGTGCTATAACTGGAGCATAGGTATAATTTCTGAATTTATTTGATGAAATTCAGAAATTTGTTGGACAGTGTTCAAGACAAAGTGCACTTTGGCTGGATTGAATTAAATTCTGATGCCAGATAACAGTAATAATAATAGTAATGAAAAAAACAGACAGAGCCTTCAACAACTTACTTCAGTCACATAAATGGGGAACAATTAATTTTTTTCCTGTATTTATGTATTTTTATATCACCCATAACGAGTTGGCAAATCGGAGCAGGCAGGGATTTTTTGTAGCCACATCAGCAGGAGGAGCCCAAGGCCACAACAGCTGGGTCAGATATCAGAGGGCACAAAGTAACCCCTTTCCCTGCTGAGTCAGCCCAAACCGCACCCCTGTGACACATGCGCTATCGCACAGAGCATGTTGTATGAATAGACTCCCTGTACGTTGTAGGGATGTCCTCGCCCGGCACCAATATTACCGTGGCACAGCATCATCCAGACACCGATCCAATCTTGTGTAACGGAGTTGGTTCTGCCTGCAGCGAGTTTCGAACCGAAGATCTCGACGCGACAAGAGACTCAAGCTCTGGGAACTAATCACACTCTTATCGACGTCACATTCTGTAGCGGACGCTCACGTATCAGAGCACACCCGCTACAGAGACACTGATCCGATATTGCACAAAAAACCTGTCATTACAAAATATCATTTGGGAAAACTACAAGGTTAATTGGATGGCACATAATAGTTCCCCCCCCCCCACCCGACATTCAGGGAGAATCTTTAAGATGCATGAATGGAAGTTCCTTCACACATTCATTCATTCATTACCCAGAAGAAGCTGCGGATCTTCAGATGGGTCATACCAGCACAAAACAGCTTCATATGCGAGAGTGGACACTAAAGGGATTTCAGAGTGACAGATCCACCAATCCATCGATGAAAGGTAGATGGACATCGTAAGGGAGAGATAATTAAAACCCCTGTCTGGACACAAAGGGAGCGCAATTACTCGGTTGCCGTGCAGACACCCTTGCCAAGGGCAACTTACACACTTAACATTTAAGTGCAGTTTTTAACTTTTTTATTTCTCCCAATTCGGAAGTCTCAGTTGTATTTGTGGGTCCGTCTCAGCGATGCAATGTCCCCCATCAATTCTGGAGAGTGCAGACAAGCATGCATCCTCCTCCTAAGTAGGTCTGCTGGCCACAGCTAACACTGGCACAGTCACAATTCAACACCAGACCATGGAGCAAAGCCACACATTGGAACCCAGAGACACCAAGCAGCCACAGATATTACCCAGTTATACGGCTAGAAATGTTTACTGACCACGGAGACCGGGGTTCGATTCCCCGTCCCGCCAGAGTCGGCTCTGGCCGGGAGTACCATCGGCCAGAGCCGGGGCAATTGGCTGTCCGCCCCAGGGAGGGGGAGGGAAGCCGACACACGCAATTCGCTGCGCACAGGAGTGGTTCTGGGGTACCGGAATCACAGTCAACAGCACGACAAGTGTTGTCTCGGAGGAGGCAGCACTATGCCCTTGTCACTGCCGGTCACAGGACTATGGCAGCGAACTATAGGGGTAAGGGGGATTGAACTAAGCACACAGGTAATTGGCTACCAAATTGGGAGAAAATGGGGTAAAATCGGAAAGATTTTTTATTTAAAAAAAAAAAAAAAAAAAGTTTACTGACGAATGTTGCTCAAGGGCTCCATAGCATTGTACCTCAAGCCACTCCACTGCTACTCCAAACTACCTCCTCATACAAACTCTGCAAACATTGTGCCCCATTTGCTTTATTACCTAATACTGTATCCACAGAAGAGGAGTTTCCTCTATGTTATCCAATCATAATTAATCAACACACTATGTTTATTCACTAAATTCTTACCTGAACCAACAAATTGAAGAGTCTACTGGGAGACCTTTCAACACTCAACCCTCCTGTCAAAAACAGATACTCATCGTCCTAACTATCGCCAAGAAAACTATCTTCTTGAACTGGAAGAGCAGAAATACATTAAACATCACACAATGGTTAAACCTTCTCACAAATTTATATTTATTTAACCTTTATGAAATAAAAATGTAAAAATTAAAATACATATCAATGGAAAAACTGACAGCCTCTCTCCAAAACCGAATCATACATTTTGAAGAAACTTGGAACCCATTCATCAGTTCCTTAAATTTACCTGTTAACTGTTAACTATAACCCCACACAGAAACAAAACACACACACACATGCATAAGTCCATATACCAACAATAGAATAGAAACACCCACCATGCACTACCATATTTTACACTCCCTAACATTCTAACACCCCCCCCCAAATATAAATATAAATTTTATTTATTATTATTGCTTCATTTTATTATTATTATTATTATTATTATTATTATTATATTTTTAAAAAATCTCTCTCCGTTTTCCTTTGTTTTGCGTTATATTGTGCATCTCGCTCTGTGCGGCGTCCTGTCCTCCATCTGCTTGTTTGTGTATCTATCTGTAGGTTTGTTGGTCTGGATTTGTCTGTCTATTTGTTTGTCTGTCTGTCTGTCCATCTGTCTGGTTGCTTGGATAATACAGCGGTGTTGGGGTGGGAGGAGGGTGGTGGTAGGATCAAGAGGGGTGGGGGGAGGGAGGGAGGAGGGAAGTGTAGTGTGGGAGGAGGGGAGGGCTCCTGGGGACGGACGAACATCACGTTTGCGTCTAGAACTGCACAATCTGTAAATACACTTAAAATGTATATGCATGTATATAGGTATATGTGTGTGTATGTATATACTGTATATATGTATATGTGTATGTATATGTGTGTATAAAAAAGAGTTGTCCCCCAAAGAGGGGGGGTGGTGGTGGGCCCAGAAAAAAAAAAGATATAATCATATAAAATAATATACGTATATATTTATATATATTTTTACAAATTTACAAATTTATAAAATTAAAAATAAATTGAAGAGTGCTTTTCCAAAACTCACTCAGTCCACGTTAAGAAAATCAACATTCATTTTAAATTGGTGGAGCTTTTTTGAATGAAAAATCATGTTTTAATACTTAAATCCCTAAGAATAATAGTATGAAAGTAAAACTGCAAATATCTAACCATTTATCAGAAAAATAATACCCACCTTGAAAAATATGGTTTATCAAAACTCACACAGCCAGCCCACTGAGCGCATTTTGAAAAAACACTCTTCAATTAGTAATGAACAGCCCTGAAATTGTAAAAAGACTGAGAAGCGCATGACAGCTTGTAGCTTTAGGAAGCGTATTGATTACTCCATCCCTGCAACGAGTAAATAACTGAACCCCCTTCGAGATGATACCAATTAAGTGAATCTGACAGCCAAGGTGTGAGATGTGAATTATGAAACAGAATGGAGGGTCTCTTTCATTTATTTTATTTGCTACATACAGATTTTGACACCCTTGTCTAAAACTGAGATGGGCAATATCGGACATGCAAAGCAGTAAAAACCATAACATCCCAAATTCCAGGTGAAGTACAACACAAAGAGTAACAGTGGGCCTTTCTTTTCTGTTCCGCTGTTTGAAAGGCTTCGGATCAATCCCCACAGTGTGCTGCACTCGGGATTAGTGCTGATTTTAATGGATGGAGATAAAAGGGATTGCCAGAAAGAGAGTAAAGAGCAGTGCACTCAGCAGGAATGTGTACATGTGTGTAAGGGATTGTGTGTGTGTGTGTGTGTGTGTGTGTGTGTGTGTGTGTGTGTGTGTGTGTGTGTGTGTGTGTGTGTGTGTGTGTGTGTCTGTGTGCGTTTGTGTGAGAGAGATTTATTCATTTCATTATCACTTTGATTTTATTTCATTATTAGTTATTCATTTAATGCTTTATTTTCTTAGGTGTACATTGTTCGTTATATCATTCTTTTATATATACCTCATGTAAAATGTTGCAATATCAACATAGTCTGTCATGCCAATAAAGCAAGCTTGAATTGAATTGAAATTGAGAGAGAGAGAGAGAAAGAGAGAGAGAGGAAGGGGGGGGGAACTACAGAGCATAGATGAAAAAGGACTACAGCACAAATGAGGAAGGCACACAGCGAGTGTGCGGTATGGTGTGCAGTCTGACTCCGTGGTGCAGGTGGGCTGCAGTGCCTCCCCGGAGACTCATTGATTAAAACGGACTGAGGAACACAATAGCGCCTGGGGGTCAGTATGTGATTAACCTGTACTCTTCGACTTTTAATCAGTTCCTGACCTCTATCAGTTAAAACAAGGAGCCCGAGATGGAGCCCACGCTGAGCAGGCTGTAATGAGTTTGGGCTGTAATGGCTCTATTTCCCAGCGGGGGCACAGCTCAAGGCTGACAGCGGGAGAGAGAGAGAGAGAGAGAGAGAGAGAGAGAGAGAGAGAGAGAGAGAGAGAGAGAGAGAGAGAGAGAGAGAGAGAGAGAGAGAGAGAGAGAGAGAGAGAGAGAGAGAGAGAGAGAGAGAGAGAGAGAGAGAGAGAGAGAGAGAGAGAGAGAGAGAGAGAGAGAGGCCATTGCAGTGCGCATTTCGGTCCAGTCCCATAATGGAGAGAGAGAGAGAGAGAGAGAGAGAGAGAGAGAGAGAGAGAGGGCCAAAGAGAGAGAGAGAGAGAGGGCCAAAGAGAGAGAGAGAGAGAGAGAGAGAGAGAGAGAGAGAGAGAGAGAGAGAGAGAGAGAGAGAGAGAGAGAGAGAGAGAGAGAGAGAGAGAGAGAGAGAGAGAGAGAGAGAGAGAGAGAGAGAGAGAGAGAGAGAGGGAACAGTCCAGTGGAACAGTCAAACAGAGAGCCAATGCGCAACCGTGAGGAAGGCGGTCATGGACCCAGATCACCTTCACAGAAAGCGTGGCCATAGCGAGAGTGCCGTCACAGAGAGATCCCGCTTGTATGGGACTACAGTCACAGGGAGATTACGGTCACGAGGAACGTGGTCATCGAGAGGGAGTGTTTACACAGAGGTCACAGTGAGCATGGTAACAGTGCATTCACAAATAAACACACGCTCAGAGAGAGATTATGGTCACAAAGAAAGTGTGTTTTGAAGGTATTACAGCCACAGGGAGAGCATAATGACATTACCTGTTTCCATTATTTTGTCTACCCCCTGCATTTGCACTGAATTCCTGTGAGAGAAAGACTGACAGACTGACAGACAGACACCGGCCATCCCAGAGTTAACATCCCAGCAAAAGGCTGAATGGCAGACAGTCCAGAATATGGAGAAAGCAGATCACTGTGACGCTGCAACAGATCCTGGGCAGCAGACAATAGCCGGTAGTCATTTGCCTGCTGAAATTGCAATGGCTGAAACTTCAACCTCCACTGAATACCAGCAGGGCCCATTTATTACATCGGAGACTGCCACACTGCATTATGTCCTGTTCCCATTCAAGGGTCCTAGTCTGTTTTTATATCACTGACAAAGAGAGTTCCAGTGATGAAACGTACATTTCAACAGCTTCTAGTAAGGGAAGTTACAGTTTGACAGCTCGGTTTTTGCAAAAAAAACAAAATCCTGCAATCTGATTGGTTCTAGCAGGTTTTAAGCCAGCATTGAGTTATTCACTGATGCGTCCACCAGAGAATTTTCTGGTTTGAAACGCCGCCTCCAATTGGAGCCCCACGTACCTGATCATGATTCATCAGAAGTAACTGAGTGGCGTAACCACTCAAGTGGTTCTATGTGGCTCAGTAGGTAGAGCATGGTGTTCACAACGTTTAGGTTATGGGTTCAACTCCCACTGGGACCAGATATACTGGAAAAACGTATGCATTCACTACTGTAAGTCGCTTTGGATAAAAGCGTCTGCTAAATGGCGTATATTATTACGTATATTAACTAGTTCTAAGTGCAGGTTGCAGCCTGGGTTGGAGTGGGAGTTCCATTCGGGGGCAGTGAGTGTAGTTGAAATAGTAGAGGGTACAAATGGGCGCCAAACTGGCAGATAATGGGAAAAAACCTGAAATATTTCCTTGAAAATAAAGTAACTGACCATTGGTTTATTAGTAAAGCACAGTCCGCAGAGTTTGAACCTGTTCTGCAAGATTATCAATCAAAGTCAACTGCAGATATCAGACTTATTGTTGTTCATTACTCAGAATGTTTTTCTGATATTCCACCACCAGAAGTAAAATAGGTGAAATAGTGGCTTGAATTCCTATGCAACAGCAGGGAGGAAGAGAGCATGTAGTCTCCCTGGAATTGGCTTCTAATACCAGTTTCAGAATAACCAATTGACATGTTTCTGGGAAGTAACGTTAGCTTACATTTGTGCTCCGCAAATCTTTTATTTTTATTTTTATCATTTCGCTTTTATTTATTTATTTATTTTTGCCAGCTTAAATCCTGCAAATCAGGGAACAGGAGAAGTGAGCAGGTCTGATCTGAATGCATAATGAGGTGTGCACCTGAGCAGAACGGTCCGGTTTTGCAACGAAAACCCTGGAAACCTGGCTTCTGCTCCAATGAGCCCACGAATGGTGAAAAATGACGGCTGCTCGGTCACGCTCCCTCACACTCGCCCGCCGCCTCCTCCTCCTCCTCCTCCTCCTCCTCAGACATTCAAATTGCTCCCGTGGACATTTTCTTTAATAATGGAAAGCAGCACGATAAAATGCTATTTGCTGGAAGCAAACATTATTTGCTGTTTGCCCATTTGTGGCTGCAGAAACACTGAGACAGTCCTTCTGCCCGGGTCATGATGAGCTCTCTCATTAATAATCGAAAAGAGAGGGAACGCATACTCATAGCCCAAGACTCATTCTCAGAATATTGATGCGCCCCACATTTCGGAATACAAACAAGAGGGGGCGCTGTTGCACGGTGAGGTAAAGGAAATCAGTCGGGACTGGCGTGGCCAGGAGTCCTGTAGGGCAATGCATGACTGGCTCTGGTGTCGGCCTGAGAGAGGCTTTCTGTCAGCACGATTTCCTTTACCTCAACGTGCAGCAGCGCCCCCTCTTGTCAATCAGGCACCTGCAGTCTGTCTGCGCCAGCTGTGCAGCTCAGCTCTGGGACTACATAAATATACAGTACCAGTCAAAGGTTTGAGTACACCTTCCATCTGGACTATGGCTAAGCGGGCACTCCTTCATTCTTGAACAAGATAATGACCCAAAACACACCTTGAAGTTGTGCAAGAACTATCTGGTGAAGGGGGAACATGAAGGACAACTCAAACTAAGGACCTGGCCTGCCCAGTGTCCAGACCTCAATCCCATAGAACTTGTATGGGATGAACTGGACAGAACAGTCAAAGGAAAGCAACCCACAAGTGCCTCTGGGAATTGCTGCAGGACAGCTGGGAAGACATATAGGGTGATTTCCTGCTGAAACTTATTAACCGAATGGCCCGTGTTTGTGAGGCTGTTATCACAGCAAAGGCTGGCTATTTTGAGGAATCCAAGATTCAATTTTCAATACATTTTATTGAACATTGCTTTGATGTTCCTTTTGTTTATCGTTACATATATCATTTTCAAGTATTTAAAGAAACTTATATGGTTTAAAACATTGTCAATTATGAGATAAACCTAGTTTCCAGCAGGTGTACTCAAACGTTTGACTGGTACTGTATATATATGCCATTTAGCAGACGCTTTTATCCAAAGCGACTTACAGCAGTGAATGCACACATTCTTCAAAGTATATGTGGTGTGTGGCCACACAGAACCACACTGCAGAGAGAGAAGGAGCAGAGGCTTTAGAGCACAATGCTAATGCTAATCTGCTTAAAAATCACTCCTCTACTATACCCCTATACACTCTGGGGCATATAGGCCTGAGCATATCCTGAGAGCTGAAGCCCCTTCCCACATACAGTATCCCACAATGCTGCTGCTCAACCTCTCCATTCGAGCCCGCATCCCCTCCCTCCCCGCGCGTGTGCTGGCTGCCGAGGGAGAGAGCTTTTCCGAGACACACAGGGGAGATGCCCTTGGGTCCGCATGTGAAGACAGCAGAATAATCCCTACTTAAACTGAGCCGTACAGAAGAGGCTATATTTATTCTTATTCCCACACTGGCCCCATCTCAGCGTGCATTCAATCACAAACCCAATTTGAAAATGGATACTGAATTCAGGCATTTGCTTTTGAGGTCAATGACAGCAAACTCTTTTGTGAAAGCAAGCAATGGGAGAGGGGCGGTGGGGAGAGGTGGGGTAGAGGAATAATTACGGTAGCACAGCAGATTCAGGTCAATACTTGATTCAGGTCAAGTATTTTTATATTGTGTAGAAAATATTCGGATGAGTGTGTCTAATGGGGGTGAAGGTGGGGATTTACGTAGACAGAGGTAAGCAAGGGAAAGTAAGCAAGTTTGAATTGTGGAAGGGTGCTGTTTTAGGTACAATATGGTGATATAAAATAATTAAATATCTTGATATTTTCAGTACTTTTTCAAGGGCATGTGAGTATTTAAGTATACAAGTTATATGCATATTTTAAGTGGTTTCATGGTGGCTGTCCGTGGTCCTGAAATCATCATACCCTTGTGTATTAGTTAATGGTGAATATGGATCATGATTAAAAATGACAAACAACGGGCCTCCCGCACGGTCCAGTGGTTACAACATTCGACGCTGGCCACAGAGACCGGGGTTCAATTCCCTGTCCCGCCAGAGTCGGCTCTGGCCAGGAGTGTCACCAGGGGGCGGCGACTGGCTGGGGGGGGGGAGGGAAGCCGACAGGATGTTCGCTGCATAACAGTGGCCCTGTAGTACTGGGTTATGGTCCATGGCCTGGTGAGTGCCGTCTCGGAGGAGATGTTACTTTGCCTTCATCACTACTGGTCGCAGAACTCACATTACTAGGGGGGGATTGACATAAAATAGTGGGTCTAATTGGGGGAGAAAATGGGAGAAAATCTGAAACAAAATCTTTAAAATAATAATAATTACAAACAACATACATGACAAAGTGAATATTTGAATTAAAGAACATAAATTTAGCTGTGGAGCAGTCTGCCATGTGTGGGGTCAGTGAGAGACCCTGGGCCAGTGACCACACAGACACAAACACAATTGTGCAATTACCCTATCGAGCTCTGTATTCCCCATTACACTTTAAACCCTGCTGCTTATTTGGTTAGTCATGAACATCACTCATTGATCTGGATACTCTCTCTGAGGTCAAAGGCACAATCAAAACTCCCCTCCGGTCTCCAGGAACATGTGCGGTGGAGGCCTGCCATTACACGGCGTGTCTGCGGTGCCAAAGACATCTGTCTTTGGGGTTGTGGTGTACTAACACTCTGCTGGAAAGCAGAGGCTGTGGCCACTGACGCACCCACACATCTGCACATGTCCTCGATCGCCGGACCCATCTAAGGCCACACAGGCTGCTCTGACATCCCGGCGAATTGAAGTCACTCCGTGTTCCTCTTACTGGTTTTATTCGTCGAGACAACCCCAAATCCAATAAAAACGTCCATCTGCTTTTTCAATTCCGAATCAGATTAGTTTTTTTTCCTTCTTTCTGAAAGGGTATAGCGCTACCCACAGCCAGGGCTTCAACGCTGATGTGCAATTGATCACACATGACTCTCTCTACGTCCTGCAGGAAGTCCTTCGGGAGCCGGTCTCCATGCCAACGTTAACCTTTTACTAAGGTCTTCCCATCTGAGTCAAGAGTTCGACAATAACAGTGCTCTGATGACAGCGATGGCGGGAAGGGAGTCGGGGGGGCACAAAAGCTCCCTCCCCGGAAGATCTGGAGCTGCGTGGGAGATGTGAGTGAGACGTGTTGGAGATGTGGGCGAGCTGCGCGTGAGTCATGTGTGAGCTGTGAGTGAGACATGTGAGAGACATGTAACTTGCATGAGCCATGCGTGAGCCGTGTGAGAGATGTCTGAGTCACGCAAAAATCCAGCGAAATTGCATTAAGGGAATGTTGACTTTTTCAGGCAAAAAACCCCACTGCACATCACAGCTTCATCATCACTGACAATGGCAGAGAACACTGGTAACGTGCAGCATTTTAATAATACATTATTCTTCTACAATCAGCTACTACCCTCCCTCTGGCCTCTTAGCCAGTATAAATGAGTCCTATAGACACATATTATGTGTAGCTGTATGGTACAGGAATGTTTCTTATCACACTGAATAAAACATTGAGGCCCTTGACGTTGAACAATGTTTATGAGTATCAAGCACCAACCCATTCGTTTTACACTATTCAAAATATGTCGGTGTGATTTTCAGCTTCTCGTTGTGAAAACAAAACCTTGAGGTGACACAACAGTGCCTCGGTTTGCTTTTTCTGTCAATTTAGTCAGAGAAGCAGCGTGAGCTTAAATGAATTCCAAAAACGACGACAACCGCACTCCTTTCATTCATCAGCGACGCTTACAGTTGCACCGCGTGACATCCTCCGAACACATGCACGATGGAGAGAAAGAAAACCGCGGCGGTGCTTAACTGGAGGACTTCAGCTTTCCACCGGATAAGCGATCAAAGGCTCGAGAGCTGGACTCCCAGGAGCAGCAGATGTTCTGTGCACTTGAGCAAGGCCCTCTACCGAAAAAGTGCTTATGTGAAACCGCAGGGGTAAGGAGTGGGCATCAGAAGGAGAAACGATCAACTGGAACCGCTGTGCTAGCTTTCTCTGGAGTTAAACATCGGCCAAGTGCACGGTCGTTGCTCTGGGATTCCGTAATGCACGGTTTACTTTCTGCCGTTCTCACCTGGCGAGACGAAGACCTCTCTTGACGCAGGATTTCCTGAACTCAAAGTTCAGAAAATGGTCCAGACTGGACTACTGGTCTCCAACCAGCAGCAGCAGGCATCTCATTGGCATTACACAGGCCACACCCTCATCAGAGGCAATCCCATTCACAGCCTAGCATGTACCGCACACATGCTACATCAGCACATGCTATTTGTGTACAATTTTCTATTGAAAGCAGGGAAAATGGAGAACACACAAAACATCGGTCAGGACAAAAAAACTAAAAAAAAAAAAAAGCAAAAAAGAGGGATACTATAAACAACCTACACATTGGTGAATAAGGTCAACATCAATCCATTTTTCCATTCAACGTTGTGCTGTGTAATTTCAGTAACTGCCAACTACAGAAATGACTAATTGTTTCTACTCATAAAGCAGACCTCCAAACGTCATCAAGTGTTTCCTATTGTGAACAACATACCGTTTCGGCAGCAACAGACTTCAAATGTTATGATGTACACATACAAATATGGCTTATGTAGGTTTTTCACCCAGTGAAATGAGACAAAGAGATAAACATTTATGTGAAGGAGATATATATCTATATATATATATATATATATGCACAGAGATCCCACGTCTCTCTCCAGACACTGGAGAATGAGAAACGTGTCTTCTGATGAGGTCTAGAGATTCTACCAAACAGTCTCTAATTGCAACCAATGCTGTGTGCCCCAACCCAATTAACATTACCTCAGACTGCAGTGAATTCCTGATTTCTGTGTAGAGAGATACAGATTATCGCCTATATAGTCAATTTTCTCTCTGTTTTTGTCTGTCAACATGAATGGAACACACAAATACCAGATGTCGGAACAGAATCGAATATCTCCCAGAGTATCTTAATGGTGTGTTCATTTAGACTCTCGGGCCTCTGTGCCCCACCTGTGTTCTGTCATGTGCTATTCCTTTTGGGAAAGGACACTCGTCTGGTCAGGACCTGTTGGAAATAAGTCACAGGGGTGGACAGGCTTGTCCGCTGCACCTGACGGACAGTGAGGGAGACAGCCTTTGCCAATGGTCACGGAGCACACCCTGCTGTGTTCTCTCACCCAGCTGGCCCACAATTGCCCCTTGTTGTGCCCCTACAGACCTAGCACCTGTCGGCCAGGGACCAGCGTCACATCTGCTAAATAACTTTCACTCAGAACATCATAAACAGAACGAGTTTGGTTCTAAAGCACAAACAGGGGCGCGCGGGGATGAAACGGTCGGGCGCTGAAAACATTATTAATACTCTATGAGGACACTATAAATGGGGCGCCACTCATCCCGCTGGATGTGATGTACCGCATGTGTTCCGGCGAAAGCTGACATTGAAACCTATGACCTTTCTGTGTTTTTCCAGAAAATTGGACCCAGCCAAACTGCTGGCCCTGGTTTATTAGGAGGTTGACAGCAGCCTGCAGGCTTCCACCGGCTCCCCCCCCCCCCCACCCCCCACCCCCCATCCTGTAAAACCTGATATTTCATCAACTTTTACTGCTCTGGAGATTTAATGAGCGCTAAACCTACGTAACCTTCTCCGTTGCTGCACGAGACAGAGAGATGGGTCTTCACCACACTCAATAGACACTATTTACTGCTTCCCACCGTGGCTAGCAGTCTGATTAATTGATCCTTCCATTTTGTTAAGTAAGGTTCCACAACGAGCTCCCTCTTCAGCGTAAGCTTTTTGGAGGAACTTTGTCTTGTTGGTGTTAAGGAATGGGAGATTTTGGATTCCGGTGATGTTATTCAAGACTAACTCATTTTGAATGTCATTAATGGAATTAATGAGGCAATAAAGATAATTAATATATACATACATTTTAAATGAAAATTAAATTGAATTGAAAAATTATTATGCAATTACCAGAACTTTTCTAAGCAACGTGTTGTAATCGTCAATAGAATTGCTTTAAACGCATTTCATTTGTTTGTAAATTATTTCTACTGAGCAACAATGAAGTCTGCTGGGACTTTTATTTTGAAAAGGACTAGCACCTTTCTGTTTACACAAGAACAATCTTTCTTCAAAATATCTGCATATCAAAAACCAGAGAGATTATAAAATGGAACTGGATGAAACCATATTTAACAGTAACCTCTGTGCTGGGATTGAAATTATTGATACTATTATTGGCCAAGCAGTGAGCTCTAACTGTTTCAACCATTATCAACACAATATATTTTGCGTGAGGCCATACCTTAGCTTTTGCTCAAATAATGTCACTGGGCTTCAAACAGGGATTTTTCTGCTAAAATAAGAGACTACGTTGGAATATCTGATAATGACAAGGGCATTCCAAAAGGTCACTCGTTAAACATTTCAACTGCTCTTATACCCCCACGAATTACATAGATGAAAACGAAGCGAAATATTCGAAGGCTGGAAAAACTCCCATGCCACACACGAACATGGAGAGTCCACTCGACGATTGACATCAATCCGTTTCTCTATAACGTCACGGCGATTGCATCGCCTTGGCACCACGGCTGTAATCAAAACTGTCTGCCCGCCACCCACATCTTTCCTCACTCCCATCTGTCTCGTCAGTCAGAATGCTGGACACCCTTACCGGACTAACAGAATGTGTGTCCGCATAACCTGATAAGGGGACCAGCGATCCGAAAGCTGCAGAAAGGAAACGAGCGTTACCGCGCGCTGTTACACGGCCTCCCTGCATTCATCCTTATCGAATTGGCGGGGATGAAAAGCTGAACATTCCTAATTCAAGTGCGAGCCCTCTGAACCCGCAGTCGTGAAAAGGTTTCATTTCTCTCGCCTCTCTCCCCGGTTCATTTTCCAGACGCTTAAGCCTGCGACTCTCAAGAGCGGCCCGGAGAGGAGGATTCCTCCGAAAATTGTATTTCTTTTCAGCTCCACAAGGGACTTCTCCCTGACGGAATAATTGCCAAAGAGGGAGGGAGTGGGACAAAAAAAAACGAATCTACAGTAAACCGCACTCACTTAATAATCTTTAATTTCATCTCAGTTCGCTGGCGAGCCTGCAGGGTGGGACAATCTCTATTAGCCGAGCCTCGTAATGTCACCTCCACATTGACAGAGTGAGGTTTTGGATCGTTGCACAGACACAAAGGCAGAGAAATGAGCCACATCGTACGTCTCATCTGATAAAAATGCGCCATTCAGAATGTAGAAAAAAAGAAAGAAAGCGATGCCATATCACAGTGCACATTTTTTTCCATAACAATGAATGTAATCCTAACACTTCTACAAATACAGGACGGGACTGGAATTAGTAAATAAAACGATTATGGAAATATGTGATGTTTGATTTGTCCACCCTAATGCAGAATATGCATTTTAAAGGCTAAAGTGAGGCAAGAACAGATCTTAATCGGTCAATTAATCAGTTATGTCCTCTGGACTGACCTACTGTAAGAGAGCACTTTACAAACAATTCCTATTCCTACAAACACCCCATTGCATTATTTCAGCAATCATGGCATTCGTATCATAGTGTTTTCCCACCAACTGTATTATGTGATTTCATCCACCATCTAATTATAATAATAATATAATATACGCCATTTAGCAGACGCTTTTCTCCAAAGCGACTTACAGTAGTGAATGCATATATTTTCAGTATATGTGGCCCCAGTGGGGATTGAACCCACAACCTAAGCGTTGCCAACGCTGTGCTCTACCAACTGAGCCACAGAGAACCAGAATTATATGTAACATGGGAAAAAAAGCAAAACTGAACAATGTAGTATGCTGCATATATTATAGTATTTATTTGGCTAGCCATTATATTTAGCCAACACAACTTATGTTTTTTCAATATTTACCTTGACATTTAGCACAATGACCCAGGTTGAGTTCCCTGCCTAAGGGTAAAACAACAATGGTCCCACATGGGATTTGATCCAACAGCCTTTTGGTTGTCCACCTATTCAATGACGACATCACTCTATTGCTGGTACTATTTTAAGCACTGACAGCCCTATGCTAACCTCTGTTTTAGAAGCTGAGGCCCAGAGAAAAAATAATTCCTTTCTCTCCCAGCATGTGGAAAGAACACTCTGCCAGAGCGCCCAACGATTCGTGAAGAGACAAGCAGCCAGGCAGATTCGATCATTTCCGTCCAGTACTAAGGTAGATCGTAAAAATATGGCTGCTCCGGGCAACCGCACAGACTTTCTCCTCCATTGTCCACCGCAGAGCAGTTCCCTTGAGCACATCTGCTATTTCATTTTTTTCAGTTCATTGGCCTGGATCCATTCTACATTCACCCTCAACTTTAACTTACAAATGAATGCAAGTGTTCATTTTTATCTCCACGCCTCACTATGTTGCTATTTGGCAAGTCCATTTGGTGATTGAGGAACTTGCCAAATTAAGTGTTTCAAGAAAAATAAACACTTGCATTTATTGCATTGTCAGAGTTGAGGACAAATGTAGAATGGATTCAAGTCTACGCCTTCTCAACACTTACCACTTAATCTGAAAAGTCTGTGATGGCGAGGCGTGCAGATGCACATGGCTCAATACCCGCGCCTGAACAAAGTGAGACCAGCGTGATTCTCACAGTTTGGTTCGACTCACTCAATCCTGTGATTTTGGCTGAAATGAATGGAGAACAAAGTAAAGGACGACTGAAATGTACAATCTGGCTGCTCCGTTGATCATATTAACAACTATGTTCTTTCATGCAAAAACCAGAAGGCATGGCAAAAAACAAGTCCAAAATCAAAACTGCTTCATTGGAACCCGCGGATGGCTGTGCACGTGGCTTATTCCTGGTTATAGTTGTCTTTCATTTCTGCGAGACAAAAGCACGTTCTGAGCAGGACAAAAGCACGGTTCCTGACGGCATGGACTCATCCAGGCCTTTTTGCTCTGAACACGTCTGTGTCGAGTCACACACGGAACACACCTGCGATGTCCACGGCTGTTCACAAAATACGGGACTGGATGTATGGATCCCGGAGATAACATGGCAGGAACCAATCTACCATAGGCGCGATGACCCCTGGACGTCACAAAAGCGACGGCAACAGATACAATGGACCCTGTTTTTTGCTTTCGATCAAATCCTGAAAGCCAGCAGCGCAAAAACCACCCTGAGCCAAGTCCTCGCTTTGAGCACAGTGCTCAGTGACAGCTTGTATTCTTAATACACCATTTGTTACGCCCCCACGGACCATCTCAAAAACTGACGCTCACTCGCTGGTTTCACTCAGACCGGGCCAGCGGAAGCAGGGCGGGCTCGCTCCATTCTCTGCAGGAGCTGCAGGTACTCTGGCCATCTCAGGGTTTCAATTGCCCCTCGGCTGCCTCTCTAACGCTGGGGTCTTTGAGATTTTAATGGCTTGCAAAAAAATCGGTTGCACCTCGCTCAGGTGCCAAGCTCTGCGCCAGTCCACACGTCCATCTGCTTCCCACGCCTCCAAGAACGAGCAGGAGGAGGATTCCCCCCCTCACTGGCACAACGGAATGGCCCGGAAGCATCAGGACAGACTGCCGAGCAACGGATCCCCCCACTGAGCTGCCACAGCGCTCCTGGCGTACCCGAACTTGCGCCAAGGGTTTAGACCCCTCCCTCTCCCCCACCATGCTCCATGGTGGCACGCCATTACCCACGGATCACAAGTCACCGAGCGCAAACACTCATTAGTCCTCCTCCTCCTCCTGTGTAATGTCTTCTCTTTGAGGATCCGATTCTGCTTCTGTCAAACAAACTGTTTTCTTCCATTTGCATTCTTGTTGTTTGTTTGTTTGTTTGTTAAGTTAATGATTTAAGTTCATCATTAACTGAATGGCAATCTTCAGAGTTACCATCCAGAGCAATAAAAACAGGAGAAGCACGTCTGATGGAGAAGCTTGTGAGGGCACTGTGAACTAAAGCAACTAATTGGCAAATTTTCAGAGTAATCTGCATAATAATTTGGGCACTTCAGTTTTTTCCAAGAGGCTGTGACAGTGCTGGCCGATGCATTGCCCATAACAGCAGAGAGAAGATTTATTTTAAAAACCTGAACTAGCAAGACTCGTTTTCTTCACACACCTGCACCTGTACATGTTTAATTGGCTCAGGTACAACTCCTGGGGCGTTTACTGCATCCACAGGCACACAATCACAATCGATTACAATTACAATTACAAATGAAATGGTTGGTTTAGATCGGCTGTTGATAGGTTTTTACATTTATACACAGACACACGATCCTCAATTTGACAACTAACAATCACTTAAATAATCATTGTCCAACACCAATTAAAAGGTTTTGATGAATTTAAACGTTAATTCGGAAATTCTCATTCCCCGTCAGTACTTTGTATGTTTTATAACATGGGTGAAGGCTCACCCTTCACAAGGGCCTCCACTATTTTGTGCAGAGGGAGGAAAGGCTGGTCCCTCCAGGAGGAAACAGGGCCTTGATGTGGGGTGGGATACAGATGCAAAGAACGAAGGAGAAGAGAAAGTGCTGATCATCCGCACACGCATGTGAGCCGCCACTGCGCTACAATGGACCGGGGGTTACGGCTTTCGACAGAATGATTTGTCCCTTTCTCTCTGTCCTGCAGGGAATGCGTGGTCTCACCAATCAGGGGTGTGTCCAGGGAGGGGCCTGGGGGGGCACCTGCCCCCACAGAAGTTTGGTTGGCCACCCTACTTCATCTGGCTCTTGATAGATTATTAGGTTGTCAATCATCTTTTCAAATGTATTACATTTTTAATGCCCCTCCCCCTGTGTGGATCTGTGCCACTCTTGGGCCACCCCTGTTAAATTGGTCTGGGCCCGCCACTGTCACCAGTCGAAGGCTCAGAGAAAAGACAGATGACACACGTCACCTGGCGTTAAGCCTACAGATCTCAGTACAGCAGTCAATAAATCAATCAGTCCTGCTCACCTACTGGAAACACTACTGCACCCAAATTCAGTACTGCCATTGTTCTTCCAAATGCAGTTCAGCTTACAGAAATTGGATTGGGAGCTAGCTGGTGGTCCTTAGCATTAATGTGGTGTAATCTACCGTAGATTCCTGGAGTTATGCCTGTAGGGGTAACTGTAGCATAATTAGCACTTCAGTTTATTCCTTGGGAGGTGACCCATTTTGTTCTCAGTGACAATGATAAACAACTCGACTCTAGAAAGGCCCTTTAAGAAAGAGAATGCTGATTTTTTTTGCTCTCCCCAGGAAAATATTGATTCAATATATTCAGTTGCCATATAAAATGCTCTGATAATCAACCGAAAACAATGACAGCCTTTTTCATTGCTCTTCCTGGACACACTTTGGAAGGAGGCTACCAGGACTCTCACCATTGACTGGACAGCACATTTGTTACCACAGGCAGATGATCAGATGACAGCCAGACCCCTGACTGTGGAGAAGGTGGGAACGGGCGCAGCTGCTGGGAGGGACCCATTCGTGTGCAAATGGTGGGGGTGGGGCAGCGGGAGTGGTCCAGCTGCTCCGGCTGCCTAGTATCAGCTCTGTTTGGGTTTGATAAGAGGGCAAATTGACATGTTTGGAGAAAGACCCCTAACACTTGCAGATTTGCAATCCCCCCGTGGCCATCGCAGGGGTCTGTATCACGGCGAGCCAAGAGAGGTCACGCTCCTGGAGGACACACCACGCACCACTCTGCTCCTATTGTGACACGCGGAGCGACGTTTCGGGCCAGTCTTTGCTGTTGATATGGGCGCGGGGGTCACCCGTCCAAAGCACGTATTAGCATACCTCTGATTCCACGGTGCGTTCCCCCCGTGACACAAGGGCCCGGGGATGAATCACGCGGGGCTTAGGTTTGCCTTCGGGTGAAATCGGAAATGTGATTGCTTTAGGGTTGCCATGGGGATGGAGGGCAAATGCAAAACATCTGCGCTGACCCATTTAAAGGATTCCACAGAAAAGGGGGACAGGAGGTTCCTTGGAGTTACAAGCGCAACCCTTATTCCAGTAAACCCTGGAATCAGAGAGAGACTTCACGTCCTGTAAATGTATAGCCCCTGAAACAGAAAAGAAGCATACAGCAAAAACAGTAAATCCCCGGTTTGCTGCTGAGTAAGCCATGGCCACTCTTGGGACTGACCTCCCTTCAAGGTCGTATTCCAGCTTCCCATTCGCTGCACTTGTTCGCAAACCTGTTCCCTCGCGCTGACTTTAAACAAGATTAAAAATGCATTCAGGGAATGGGAGTTATTACAGCCCCCCCGACACGATAACCTAGGATCAAAAAAAGGGCTAGGATCAACATGGCCAGGATCACTCTAGGAATTCTGGTCCCGACTTGTGGAGGGTTGTTGGCGTGGCGCTGTCCAAGATGTCCTTTGCGACAACATCTTGACAGCTGAACGTCTTCCCTTGGAGGCGACACACAGAGTCACATATGGAGACTGAAGAGTCGATGTAACTTTACGGAAAGCAAATTCACAAAAGATAAATGAATAAAACGTACCGCTGTTTTGAAATGCCGAGGGTCAGCTAAGTGTGAAACCTCATTATTTTTACCGCGATAGAGATGCCGCCCCCTGCATAATTAGTCGAGAAAGATGGAGACAAATACCGGTTGGTTCGATATCAGTCATAACAATGGTGTACACTAATGGCTGACCAAGGCTGTTGTGTACATAAATAAATAAAAGGAGCCCATTAAAGTATGAGGGGAGGAGGGGGAGTGGGGCAATATTTTCACTCACTGTGCGCCAGGGAGAGCAGGTCTGCACTGTTTACCCCCTGCTGCTCCAGGGGTCAGTGCAGACTGAACTTCCTCACAACCAAGGGCCTGCTGCCCCGGGCTCAACCCCGTGGAAAGAGGAGGGCACCACTGGGGGGAGTCACAGGGCATGACCGGGCACACCGCGCAGCCTCAGGGCGGCTAGCGCGAGCTTCAAGAGCGATCCTCCTGTCAGACAGTTGGGCCCGCGCGGGGGCCCTGCGCCGACCGGGGAAAAGGTTAACGAATGCGGCTATCGCTAAGGAAGAAAGCAATGTAAATAAGGGCCTTTGCATGCAGACAGAGGTGCCGCGTTTTCAGCCACGCTGGTCCCCAAACCCTTCGTCTGTGTGCGGCAGCGCCTGTTCCCGCGAGGTCAACAGACTGGCGGGTTTGCAGGTTTAAGGAAAACAATCTTTTTTTTTTTCGTTTTCAACGTATCTAAAGTCAGTTCTTTAGCATTCACCAAATAACCTCATCTCCTGCTCACGCTCATACACACATAATGGAGTTCTCCCCATTTAATTTTCTATTTAATTTAAGTGCACCAGAGCTTTCTGGGAAAAAAAGGCACATGCATTATTCAGAAGAGAGGGAAAAAAAAAAAACTCTGGCACACAAAAGTGTGAGATTAGAGTCTCACCCTCACCGCTCTGTTCATCCTGCTTTTCCGTGGCCTGCTCTCCACCGCACAGGAGCGTGAAAGACATTCTGCTCATTGTCACAGAGCTGCAATACAGACCCTCATTTGCTGTACTGTTACTGTGCCACTATTCAGGGGTTTTCATCTTTTTCGATCCTTCTTGTCGATAATTAAAGTATAGTCTTGTTAAAAATTCATACCTGACATAATCTATTACAATGAGGAGCTATTTTTTACAACCCTGGCCTATTCCTCCCTTCCTCTCAATAACAGTGTATAGCTTCAAAAGCATGAGCAAGAGGAAGTTTATTTTTCATGGTCACTTTTTAGTGCATATCTCAGTCAGTTGTTGATGACAAAACCTGTCGATGTCTTGAAACCTGATGAGAGTTTGTAACTACTTGAACAAAACAATTCAGTCTTTATAAGCTATGCACAATTGGGAGGTTTGCCAAGGCCTCGTGGGGCCACAGAGCTCTTACCCCCTGTAGAATTGAGACATTTAGTATTAGGGCCGTAAGTAATGGGGGAAATGCAGGAATGCTCTTTTTTTTCCACACTTTGCATGTCAATAACCCTTTGTTTAAATGAACCAATAATCAAACCAGCAGTAACAGGGACCTCATTGGAAAACATTTTTTAATACATCAGCTTTCAGAATGATACATATTCTTTTTCCTTTAAGAATAGCTCTCTATTTGCGGAGCTGAGAGATGGAGTTATTGGTTGAGGATTTTGCCTTCACAGTCACTAATTTAATATAAAATTGTGGTTTCGTCACACACTCAAAATATCTCTTAAATATAGTTGTGCTGCTATTCAAATTAACAAGGGTTCTGCAAGGCTGTGGAGAGTGTGGAAAAGGTTCTGGTGCAGACGTTTACGTATGTGGGAGGTGATGGTACTTTAGGAGGTGGTAAAGCCAGATAATATCTCTAGCATGGGGGGTCCAGACATGGTCTGGGAGGGCAGGGATGGATATAGCACTCCCAATGCTTAGCAGCCATTCTATGTCCTACTGGAAACAGGTTAGCGTAGCTGCCTGTTGGCGGCTTCAGGTATCCTAACCTGGTTCTAGTAAGACCTGGCATTGGCTCAAACAGCTAGACGCCAAACACGAGTGCAATTTCACCTTTGGTACGACGATTACACTGGCGGGATCCGGCAATATAGGAAAGATAGGTCTAACGAATGCAAAGTTAAGGACAAAGTCGAATTACAACTTTTAAAAGGATTCTTACCAGTTTAAAGAGTTCCACTCTGCAGATTCTTATGCTGTGTTCATCGAGCAACAATGTCCAAGATCTTTATCTCCTGTCATCAGAATTACAGAGGAATCTCTTTGGGGAAAAGTGTTTCAGGCACAATTAATTCTGTGGCAAGGATGAAAAATGATCCCTCTTCCTCTGAGCGGGTATGAAGCCAGTAGCCTTCATAAGGAGGCCCGACTTCGATAAATAAACAGACAGCAGCCAGTAGACATGATTCAGGAACTTTGCCCTGAAAGAGAGCCTTTCGTCCAGCACACTGCAGCAGTTCAGTCCACTTTGACTCAAGTGCGCTCCTGTTCTTTTAACAGCAGAGCACACTTCAAGATCAATTGAATCTACAAGAAATTGAACTGTTGGCTAAATATTTTGTAGGAGGAGTGTGATTAACAGGGGGGATAATTTATAGCTCTGCACTTTGACTAGAGCTTGTCTTATTCTTCCCTTCACCCAGCATGCCCAATCAGTCCTGCCAGCAGACCAGTACGGCACCGAAATTCCTCATTCATTATTTATAGTAGTATACTTTTACAGCAAAAGTACATTTTCCTTTAACACACATGCATGCACACGCACACAGACCCCCAAATATGTACAGTACATACAAAAATATACACATAAACATGCGCGCAGGCACACACACTCACGCACACACACAGCTTTCCACACATTTAACGTGTGAATAACCTGCGTGCACTTTACCATACATTCACAGCTGGCAGGAAGAGGCACACTGCGGGCTATCAGGGGGATCTCTTTCATATGGGTCTCACTCTTCCCTACTCAGAGAGGGATATAGAGGACATGTGGCTGATCTGGGGTCAGTCTTTGGAAATATCTTAATGGGAATTTCTAATAGAGTTATGGTCCAAACCAAATAAACCAATATAGATTCACTAGCAAGATATGTGCCAAGATGGGCCGAATGGCTGAAAGGCCACACTGTTATGCTTGCTTATGTTTCATCCCATCACATATTGACACTGCGGTAAAAATCTGAGGTGTTTGTGAGTGCGTTCCCTTCATGCCCACAGAGCGTTTAATAAGTGGCCCCTCCTTCCCTCGCCGAATCCTTCGGGGATTCCGGCTAATCCACTCTCTCCATCCGCACCCGACACGGAGAGGCGGGCCAATTCATTCCCCCCCGACAGGTTACAGCTCAGTCCCGTGTCCAAGTCTCTTAACACGGCGGTATCGATCAGAAGATCGTCAATATTTACCCTGTAAGCTGTGTGTGTTTTTCTCTTGCAGAAGAGAGGGAGGATGAGGGGGAGGGGAAACTTGATTCTCACAGCGCACTAGATGTGTGCTTCTCTCTGGGGGTCTGGGCCTTTGATTGGAGCAACAGGTAGAGTGGCATAAAGCAAACTCAGGGCACAGCTGGGCCCCCCCCTTCATGGGAGATATTTCTGTCACTCCCTCCGTGATGCCTCAGAGTGCACCAGCCCCACTCCAATCAGAACAAACCAATGAGAAATCCTCACATCTGGGCATTGTCACCATTAACACGCAAGGCTGCACACGCCCACTCCACAAATGAGCCCCAGAGAGCGAAGGCGAAACGTGAATGGGCGAGAAAAGTCACACCCGCGCCGATGTGTCACTGAACACAGTGGGAAAGGAGACGTCGACGCTTCCATCTGACGCGAGACTTAATAACATTTTTAGTCGCGGGGGAATAGAAGAGGCAAAAAGAAAAGAATACACATTCCAGAAGGCAATGATTGATCACATCTCCCAGCATCATTTCCTCTTGATGTCGTTTTGGGAAAAACAAGAACAACGCTGCAATCCAAATGATATAGTCTCAGTAATAGATATTACTCAATCAAAAACTTGCATGAGAAAATCCTTTCCTAGGCTGATTTGTTTTTGCCTGTGATCAATTATCTATTTGTTTGGAATTATAACGCGGTTCAGTTCTTTAAAAAACGTGTCTTCTTAATTGGTCCACATTATGTGAAGCGAAGGGTGTGTGATCATCTTTGTGTGTCTGTCTGTATGTCTGTGGAGAGGTTAACTAAAAAAAAAAGGAAGTTTAGTGAAACAACTGCCTTAGGACAACAAATAAATCATTAGATCGATTCTAGGGCTGATAGGACACCTGTGGCAGAGGTGACCCCTGTTGAGTGCCACTCCCTTTTTTCTGGAAGTGTCAAAGAAAAAAACTTTCACACTGCCTGCCCTGGTCATATCCCAATTATCTGGCTACAGAATCCATAAATTCAGCGCCACGTTGGGACGGAATTGAATGTCCTTATTCTGTCATTGTTATGATATGTGACAGTCTGCCCTTTGTGTTGGCCTAATGCCATCACTCATCACGGCGTATGAACCACTCGATCATTCGCTTTCACCTTTGGCGCAGACATGGCCATTTATCGCTGCGTGCTAGCCTAGAATTTGCCAGAGTGTGTTAAGCTAGTTAAAAACCTGTTAAAATAATTTATGCTTTTGCAATCCTACAGTCTACATTAAAACCTGCAAAGTGCTCTGTGGCAGTTCCTTTGTGACACAGTACTGAATAAAATGACATTGATTGAGTGATTGACTGCAGCCATAATGACTGTACCCCCCACCCCCCCCCACCCCCACCCCCCACATTCACTCAGATCTTGGGGGATCGCTCCCCTGCATATTGAACAAATCTCAATATCTGTCTGCTGGTGATGAGGGCAGATTCTCACTGCAGAGTGTCTGAGATGAATGCAGAGATGGCGATGGGCTGTGCTGCTGCTGGACCTGTTTATCGCAGCAGTGTTGCCACAGAAGCCTGCCTTCTTTCCCCTAAAAGCTCTGTGGAACAGCACCTATGCGCTGTTTACAGCTGTGCTACCTGCCTCCCCTGTGGATGGAGAGCTCTTGGAAGGGTTTGTGTTGGAAAATTGCATAGTTTTAGTTTTTGGTGTTGCCTAATCATTAATCTGTAGAGCATGGTAATTGGAGTGTGAAATATTATCTATGTGTGTGTGTGTGTGTGTGTGTGTATGAGTATGTGTGTGTGTGCATGTCTGTATGAGTGTGCCTGTTCATGTATCTGTATGAGTGTGTGTTTGTCTGTATGTGTGTTTGTGTGTCTGTACGAGTGTGTGTGTGTCTGTATGAGTGTGTGTGTGTGTGTGTTCATGTATCTGTACGAGTGTGTGTGTGTGTGTGTTCATGTATCTGTATGAGTGTGTGTGTGTGTTCATGTATCTGTATGAGTGTGTGTCTGTATGTGTGTGTGTGTGTTCATGTACACACATCTCTGCATCCATGCTGAAAGCGTGAAACAAGATGCATCTAAAATTCCGCCAGCAGTCGCAATCGGCAGTTACGCATTAGGCGCATGCTTCACTGAACTCTGCAGACCCGCCACATAAATTCTGCATCCTATTCACTGGCAACCACATAGTCGGGGGGCTGTGTGATTGACGGTGAGAAAATTTGAACACGGGTTCTTCTGCACCTAACATTACAGAAGATCAGCAGAAACCCTGACAAATCCGTTTCTGACAATTTCTTATCCACGTATCCATAATTCAACCCATAATCCACACCCACGACTGAAAGGTGAATCCACAGCTCACTGAAACCCAGCTATGAACATATCAAACAGCATTAACGCAATAATGAAAAACATATCAACGTTTTGGTCTCTCTGGTGATGTTTAATATCTACATTAACACTATTGGCAGCCCCATAGGCATTCACACATACACCTATATGGTATGGAATCAGCTGGTACAGGACCTCTGTCACAGTTCTTGGAGGAGACAAGGCACTGTATTGTATCAGAGAGTTTGAAGAGGTAGACAGTGTTTGTTTTCCCCGGCGAGTGTAGGCAGACCTGTCACTCACGCGCCCCTAACACACAAAGCAGAAACGGTGTGGCGGCGCTCTATTCCACAACATCCGCTGACAAAGACGGTTCATGGGGAGGCCAGCCTGGCAGTCTCTCCTGCAGGGACTTCTGGGAAATAGCCTCATGTGAACTGACACCCAGAGCTTGCGTGATTTTCCCTATGAGGAAGGACAATGGGACAGATGGGTCTTACTGTAGCTAATCCACAGGTATCGTATTGTACCTCTAAAACATTTGTACCTAGTGAGTCTCTACAGAGTAACTGGGTTATCCGTAAAAGCTGGAGGTAGCAACCCTACCTAGCCCCTTTTTGAACCAATTTGTTGCATCCAAATAGCACGTTGCTTCATAGCACATTAACAGAAACCATGGACACCTTGTATGTTTAGCTTTACACATATGGGAGTGTAGTTTTCTATATTAAGGGTGATTTTGAGGGGGACAACACACATGATATGGCATATTGGCAGCCACTGACTTTGCTGGTGCAATGTATCTAATCGTGAAAGAGTACAAAAGAAAGCCAGCGTTCTCCACTGCAGGACTTCATATCTTCAGTGAGGAGGCAGTAATAAGCTCTCCATTATCTGGAAAATATATATATATAATCTGCTTTTAACACGTGTTCCATACCAACGTACCTGCAAATTACAATTTGACAATGCAATGTCACTGCAAGGGGGGGAAAAAGTCCATCTCTGTGTGGCTGCTGCTCAGTAATTTGATTTGATTTAAAAGTAGACTTCAATGTACAATTTTCAATTAAACACACCTCATTCCAGCTACACAGACGAATACATTTTCATACTGATGAATGAAACAGTGGTGATAAACCGCCTGCCTCTTAGACCACACAGGAGCAGGTGGAATCTTTACTGTTGCACTTTCACTTTATGGATCAACATGACATGCGCATGTAAAATGGAGGCAGCGCCGTCAGTGAAACAGGTCGTCGCGGTGACGCTAGAAAAGCCCTTGAAGGCAATATTTATGAATCATAAAACGCACTGGTGATGTCAGCCCATATCACCGCGGAAACCTTTACAGTGTCTTAGGCCGAGTCTACACCGCAAGCGTCGCAGCAGCAGCAGCGCATCAGGTTCTGTGTTCCAGTAGCCCTAGCAGTATGCAATTGGGAAGCAGAGAATTTCACGTTTGTAGATGATTGTTGATTAGGTGAATACGTCGTGAGACACCTTTTTTTCTTAGTTGGTTAGTTGAATAATATTCAGTTAATGTGGGAAAGCACACGCTCAAGCAACGAGCCGTGGTGCTGCCGAAATAATGCTGCGTGTAGTTTTAATGAAAGGAGCAAGGGAAGAAATACATGGTCACTTTAATTTATCACGATCGCGAGGGTAAACACGCATTTTAAAAAGTAATCATGTATCTTCCTATGACCGAGTATCGCTTCTTTATTTTAATCTACACATTAATCCATGTAAAGAAACACAAGTTGTAGGCTACTGTTCCTCGAGTTATAGCCTACATGATCTCGCCCATCCTTCTTATCCAGCACAGTGGTAGTTGTGCGCCATTGTTTCCCCCTCTCCCCTTGCCCACCTCTCCCCTTGCCCATGTTAGCTTGATAGCTAGCAAATGCTCTAGCTGGGTAAAGTTGATGTTAAGTTCTGCCTGACTGGACAGACATGCTGTCCTTATTTGTTTATTATTAGCTTTAACGTCTCCGAGATTCAAACGTAAACGTTAAAGTTTGATCAGACGACTTTCAACCTGTCCTTAACAATTATTTGATTCCCTTTGTCTATTTTCAAAGTCACCCCGCCCCCTCCACAGAATCTGGTGGCAAAATACAGCTTGCGTCTCCCCCCCCAGGTTCGAGTTTTATGTTTATTTTCTGCCATGGAAATAGAAAAAATGAAAATCCTTTTTTTTAGCTGCTGTATTTTTAGCGGCTCCTTAAAATATCTTTCATTGATGTTCCCCACAAGTGCAGGAGGGAACTAGGGACACACGCGGTAATATAACGACACAATGTAAATCCAATGATGTATAACAAGCATTTTAGAGCCAATTCATGTCTACAAGCAGCAAATATAGAACACATGCAAAGATGACGCTGGTGCTGCTCCAGTGACGCGGCCGGGATGCGCTGCCTTGCTTCTGGTGTAGATGACCTCATCCACTGCTGTTTTAATTACTGTGGTTTGCTGCACTGCTGCTGTGATGCTTAAGACTCACCCCTTGTGTATTTGTTCTATTGTTTGCCCAATATGTTGACCACGGGGAGTTAAGAGTGGCACGTGAATATATTCATAACAGATCTATGTTTTTTTGTGTGGCACAACCTTGGTGACTGAATGCTGGGGATAGAGATGAATAAATAAAAAAGCCTTTCATATTTAAAGACATCTGTTTCCAGGTCACCGGTTGATAAGCTACATCCCACCTCAAAGGCAGCAGGAATGGGATTGGGTTTTTAAACGCTGCTTTTCAACAGACAACAACCTTAAGCCAGTCGAGCGGGCAGCAGCGGCAATGTTTTCGGATACTAAACCGTGAGTGCCAAAACTCGCTGCCCCTGGAGGGGTTGAGCTGTGATTCAGGGACCAAAACCCAATCCAAAAAGTTGGCAGGGAGTCACTTACCACCAATGAGAGAGGTCTCTTCCAGGACACAACACCAATCAGTCCAGACAGCAGCACCTGAGGGCAAACGACAACAACACAGGTGAGCCGGCGGCGAAAGAGAGAGGACAAGAAAGACACAATATTCATGCAGAGATTAAGAGTCACAGACATTGAGAACTTGAGTATAAATATAAATATAGTATTCCCATATAACAGTATTGGATCAGACACTGTTCGGTCACACGCACAAGATAACCAGCCTGCAAGGACCGTGATATCCTTCCACTGAGAGAGGCTGGAGGGAGAGACCAGCGGCCTTTATTTCTGACCCTTTCTCGGGCCACAACGTTTGCCTCAGGTCGTACTTGTTCTTGGGTTTGCCCCTTAAGGCCTCTACATGCTCGAAGGACAACAACACGACAGTAACACAACCAGGGCTCTGCAACATCAACATCAACCTTTGCGACCTACGCAGAGGGGGTTTCAGAGGGTGTCGTGTAAAAAAATATTTTTGGATTTTAGATTTTTTTAAATCTAGCTCGCGACCGCAGCGCAACCGTTCACGTAGATGTTGCGCATAATTGATTGGTTGGTTATCAAATGGAGGGGGAGCTGTCATAGTCATGATTCAATGTAAAGTGACATGTACAAATGTACATGCATGAACAGTTATCAATAAAAAAAATTAAAAAAAAAAAAAACTGTAAGGGCCACTAGTGTTTTCATCTTGCTGAAGGTTTTCTTTCCAGGCAAAACATGGTTGGCAACCATGCATAAAAATATATTAAACAGTTAAACGCAATAGAATATATTCAGTAAAATATCGATTGAATAAAGGGACAAACACATCTGAAGATGTTTGATCATTTTACATTTGAAGATATTAAAAACATAAATGTGAGCACATCAGTAAAAACTCCTACAAAGTTAATGAATTTCCTTCCTTATTAAGATTAAGATTTAAGAGAGAGTGAAGCTCAGGGAGACAGATCAATTACGCACGCGAGTGGGAGGATTATTTGTCTTGTACGATCACAATGGGAACCCTGTGATTTTCTGGAGAGTGGCTTAAGGGAGAATGTGAAGGGAAAGACTGCATCAGACACGCGAACAATGGTAAACAACGCTGAAACATTACAAAAAAAATCAAAAATCAAATTGGTGCATCTTTTGAGTTACAGATGCCAATGGCATACCATTCCTTCACATATTTTCACCAGTATACTGTTGGCATCTCATACATGTGTCAGCCCAAAGATATTGAAATGTGTGTATGTGTCGACCTAGAGACCAAAATCCATGAAAACCTCACGAATTGGACACCATTTTTTATTGGATGATTATAGACCCGTAAGGCCAAACCCACAGTTTGTGTGCTTCCAAAGCTCAAGAGAAAGAGATCATCCTTTTCCAAGTCGGATTTTTCCTTTGTCGACTTTATTTATAAATTTTCTCAAGAAAAGAAAGATGTGACGGTCTGACATTCTATTTGCTTTCATGAATTATTGACCTGTGCTTTGTTGCCACAGAGGGAGACCGTGGGGCTGACAGCCTGCTTACTCAATTGCACAAGGGCTGGGGGGGAAGAGGGGGGTGGTGTCGGAGTGGGGGTCTGTTTTCTCCTTGCTCTTTTTAAGAGACCTGTTCTAGTCTAGAAGAGGGGCATCGTAAATCCGGGCTGGCTGTAAATCTCCAGCGCAAAACTGACCGAAGGCCAGTCAGAGGCCTGTCAGACCGTGCTCAAACCCTTGTGTTTATTTCATTTTTTAAAAATGCTCTGAAGTCCCCACTCCCAGGAGATTGAGTCAACCTCCGATCCTATACATAAAGCGCAGGGCAGTGAATAAACAACGTTAAAATACATTTTTTAAAAGCCAGTTTCTCCGTTTTGGGGGAGGCGGCCGTGCCACGCTCCGGGGGACAGGTTCTTCTTCTTCAAGTTTTTCCCCTCCGCCGATCCCACAAAGTGATAGCCTTGCGTCAGGGACTCCCCTCAGGCCACCCCTTGCCACAGTTACCGCGGGGAGACGAGACGAGCGTTCATTAGCATACATTTAACTGGTGAAATATTGATGCGCGAGGGGGAACCTGGGAGGCGGTGTAGCCCTGTCTGGCAGCGGGCTGCCGGGACGCAGGTTATCATGCCAGCTTCCCCCCGGACAGCCACGTTTCGGCTCCGGCGAGGGAGACAGGAAGTGCCAAGCGAGGGCTTTGTGCGCTGCGCCCTGGGCCTTTTTCGCCGTCTGCGGAGAGACTCGAGCCAGGACGAGCAATACTCTGAGGACCGTCCTCCACTTCCCGCGTGGCACATTGGCCGTCTCGCATTGGGATTCTCCGCTCTGATGCCTTCTCAAATGGATTAAGATGCAGTGCTTAGCAGAACAAGGGCAAGGCCTAGCGGTCTGTTCCGTTCGGTCTCCAGTGTCAACAGACCCCTCCCTGCCTTTTTTGTTGGCAGATTCCACATACTAATATATTACTGCACACAAATACATCTCCCTCGACTGATTTCAAACTAAATTATCTATTATCCAAAATAACTTGGGCACAGATTTGCTACGGTCACATCCAGAACTAATCATATTAGCGAAGGATAATAAAGCAATACATTTTTACTCCCCTAGCAAATAACCAGTAAACACTCAGAAGAATTACACTACAAAAACCATAATTGCTCTCATACATTTCTCCAAGACTTGAAAACTCTACAAGCTGACATATCCTCATGCACAAGAGTTATATGTACCCACCTGTTACTCGGATATCAGAATAACACTGACATAACTTTGAAATATCTGCGTGTAAAATGTCTGTGAGTGCAGGCAGCAAGATACACATAAGCATGCACACCAATGTAAACACACACACACACACACACACACGCGTATGCACACTCTCACACATGCACAGACATCGCATGCACGCAGTTGCACACAGCCACACACACGCGCAAACTAAAACTAAAACAAACAACAACAAAAAAAAGCAATTTGCAGACAAAAGCCCTCACACACCTTGATGGGGAGGCCATTTACCGCCAAAGCCCCCTTTCATGGGCTACAGAAAAAGTCACTGCCTGGCCCCTCCACAGCCTACATTCCACACCTAACATGGTGCCTCTTTCCAACCTCTGAACTGCCACTGCCACTGCCACACTCACCACAGGGCAGGGGTCTGGACCACCTCCAAGAGCCGACCCCACTGCGGTGAAAACGCAGCTCCCCGCCTGCTGGTAATGACATTTCCCCCTGAGACAGCCAGGACCCCTGCGCTCAGCGTGATGATAACTCTCTTGCATTTGTTAATGGGGGGTAAAGCAGTGCCGGCTTTAGCAAGCTGGAGCTAAGGGGTGAGCAGCTCCAGTACATTTAACCATGGTCTCTGGAGAGTATGATCAAAATGGATCCTGTTCATTTTAAGGGGGGGGGGGACTGCTAAGGGGGAAAATGTCCTTCCCTTTTCTGAAGCGCACACGGTGATCAGATATTTTGGAAGTTGTACTAAACCTTAATAAATAAAAAATGTGAGGGTAGAATGAGGTTGCCATGGCAGCAGTGCTAACAAAATGGGCTGTGCAGGTAATGACAGAGTACATGATCGGCTACCCTGCCCCCTCCTCCCCCGCACACAAAGACCACCACTGTCCAAGACTGTAAACCCATTCCTCATTTCTCTCTGCTGCCTGGAGCCCATGCCCAAGTCAATTTAAAATATGACAAAATAAATCAAATCTGACACTAAATCTGCGCAGTGCAGACTTTGATGGCTTCACAAGCACAGGCAAGGAACAACGCCGGCATGTGAAAACACTTGTCGGTTTAAGACGGCAAATCCTAACAACGGGGAAAAAAAAAAAACCCTGCTTCAACACACAGACATCGCAGATAACAGACACACAGATACATCTGCAAAATTATGAATTGGCCACAAGGCTTGATTCAATCCAATTAATTTGCCACATTATCCACATCATACCATCATCCACAGCCACCCAATCAATATCTCTGCTGTAACCACATCAAAGAGCGTGCGCGCACGAGTCGAAGCCACAGGGATGGAAGCCTCGGACGTTTCCCTGGCAACCATCCTTCGGCCACATACCAGAATCCATAATGACCGTCCATTTCTCCCAGAGCAGCACACCGCGTGTGTAGTCACTCGGCAACCAGCCCCTGTGACATCATCCAAGCCCCAACACACACGTGACACAGCCTGTACTCCTTCATTATCCTGTGTGTGCACTCACTGGGTAATCTTGACCATACGAAAGGCATATACTTAATTAACTCACATTCAGCCCGGTTTTCATTATGGCAATATTAGCATGGACACATGCTCTTGACATGACCTTCATTTATTAGGAGCAAATTGACAATATTATTATTATTATGGAGTTGGAATGGTATGCTCCACAATGTTAAGGCGAACTATGATTTTTTAAATATGGCCATGCAATTACTCACCTAGCCCCTCCCCTGCATCAATACAGTATGTGTATTGCACTACAATAGTAACTACAATAGGGGCATTTTAGGATCAGACAAATCTCAGATTTATTTAAAAAATCAAGCTTTCTTGTAATTCACCATATAGTTTTTGAGGAGGTTCCGTGTGATGGCAATGGAACAGTAAAGGAAACAATGTAACAGACACCAAACCCCAAACCATCAAAAACAAGCACAATAAATTAAAACGTCCAACAGGAGAGAAAGATCACCACTTCCTGCTGATGTCTCAACATGTCTCCCCAGGTGGCTGACAGGAACAGTAATTAGGGAGCCGTACGTTAATCCACCTGCCTTTGACAGACAAAGACCAGACAGAGTCAAGTCCACAGAGAGACTCATGACACCTGCCGTCCTGCAGTCCATCTGGAGTGGAAGTCTGTGCTGCGTGGCACTGTTTGTTTGGCCACTCGTATCCGCAGGGACTGATTTATGGGCGCACGCACTGGTATCAAAGCATCTATTTTTGCTCTCAAATTTTCTGGAGCCCTCATCAGGCAGAGTGCGACTCTTTTGGATTGTGAACACTTACTCCCCCTCCCCCCCGGGGCCTGGACTAAATCCAGGGTTGGGCCGCGCCACAACCAGGTCAACAGCCAGTTTCACTCCACTAAACATTCTGCTGGGCATGAAATTGAATAGTCAGAAATTACTGAGAAAGAGCCTCCTGCTTTACAGCTTCATAGAAATCTTTCTCCCTTACTGCTTCAGTATTCTGAGTCTGAGTCTCTCCCAGTTCCCCTTGCCCATTTCTGTAAAACAAGCCCTTTTATATACATTAGCACACAGCATTATATCTTGGAGCAGTAGTTAGAGCTTACTAAGAAACATGTGTTTACAACCCCAGTCACACAAACAGCACTTCCCAGCTCTCTGAACTACCTTCGCATTTTGCAAACCGGATAAGATAACAGATGCCAGGCTCTCGCTTGTGGTATAAAGCCTGGCGATTTTGTTACTAAGTCTCTTTAGGCCCCTGCAGGCATTAGGGACGTCAGGAGGAGCCCTGCGCTTCCCCCTTAATCAGACAGAGCAGCCTGGTAATTAAATAACTGTCAAAGGGAGCCCACTGTGGCTTCAGCAAGAGCCCCGCAAGCCAGCCGTCTCCATTGCGCGTCTAATGGAATATCCCCTCGGTGCGGGAGGGCCAGCCAAGTCGCTGAGCCACGGCTGACGGCGGCCGCCAAACGCAGACCCCGTGACGCATTCGGCGAGGCGAGGTCATGTCGAGAAGAAATAAAAAAGCAGTGTGGCATTTCTTTAAATGTCAGGCTGAGAGAAATATACACACGTCCCCAAACACCTACAATCACCCTTGTGGGCATCATGAATCACAAAACACATTACTTATGGATATAGTACTTATGGAGATACCACCACTCAGACCTAGCCAATGAGCTGCAGAAATGAGTCCTCACAGAGAACTGGAGCACAAAAGCGAGGGAGAGGAACAGGTGCCTACAGCTATAACACTCACGCCGGTGATCTAACAAGCTCTGGTGTTCATTGCTGTACATCGCCCGAGATCAGAGCGCTGTAATCGGTGGGTAAAAAAAACCTGTTGATTGTGGGTACGGCTCATTCATATAATTGACAGGATGCAAAATCATTTTTGTGAGGGATCCAGCTGGAGTTCTGTAGGCATTTCATTTATTTTTTAATTGAAGACGAATTCACCAGGGAGTGCCGATCATCATTTTTCTCTGCGGTAAACAGAAGACATTCACTGACCCGAGAATGTTCCCTGTCCATAAATCAATTCAAGGAACCTTGTTACTCACATGTGGTAGATATGTAATATAACGTCATGGTACATCAACAGATGTCTTGAGCTATGAAGACAAGGTTTTAAAATCTGCCAAATCCTGTAGATTTTGTGAATATTCCAAAAACTGTTAATAATAAGGACACCAAAGCAACAAGAATAGCCCAATACCTGTGCAGTACCCTAATCCCCTTCCCACACACACACACACACACACACACACACACACACACACGCACCATAACATGCGCAGAAAAACGCCTCATCTTTATCGCCATGGAAACAGGAGCACAACAGCGGGTTTGCTGGTACCGCTCCGGAGAGAGGGGGGCGGAGTGGGGGGCAGGGCATCTCAATCTCTTTACCTGCTCATCCTTCATTCTGCTTTCATTCACACGTCACTCCATTCTCTCATTTCTACTCTGGGTCATGCTCTCAACCCATTTGTTCTGCGCCACGGGTTCATCGTTCTCCATTCCAGATCAGCCACGAAGAAGAATATGCGACCGGTATAACTGCCCAGCTTCTCATTTTCACGATCACCATTCGGGGATAAATCTGACTGGAAATCCCCCCAAAATATATAATTTTGGACATTTATTATCACACCTATAGCACAAACAAGCACAGGTAACAGAACCTTGCCTTAAGCCCTGTCCAATTGTCCAGCCAACATCATAAAAATATATATAGAGTATGTTCACTCTCTCTGCTGATAATTGAACACTTAAATAACAGAGCCACGACTTCAATGCCAGTGACTCGGTAAGAGTGAATAGGACGCAGAAAGCGGCAGATGCAGTAGATTCTCCCTGTGAGTGCAGCACGTAGAGGCTCTGGTGTACAGAGCGCGTGGCGCCCCCACCCACAAACAAACAGGCGTCTGTCACAGCCGCCCACGCTCGCGCCGCCAACCTGCTGCATGAAATCGCCAACGTAATGTCATCGGAAGACAGTTTAGGGAAGCCACTAATGGGATTCTGCTGTCTGTCTTCCTTCAATAATTGCACACGAGGGGGAAACCAAAGATTGCATTAGATAATGGAAAGCAGCCAATGGAATTTCCAATTACCCCCACGGTCTTTTCGCAAGATCAAAATCAGCTGTTTTATCACGGAGGTGCGCGCTGCGGAAGTATGCCGTCACCAGAGCAACAAAGCCGGGGTCTCGAAAGCGCTCTTCCTCGCGGACCCCCGCGCTTCCCTCCGCTCGATACATATGTAAATACATAATTAATGGAGACGGACCACTTCTGTGCGAACGTTCGGTTACATCTAAGAGCCCTCCAAAGAACCACAATGTTACAAATGAAAAAGACCCGGTGACTGTGAACGTCACAGACTGTACTAGACTATGTGAAGTGAAATGGAATGTGACTAGTTAAACTATTAAAATTGGCGTCTGGCGTGAAGGTGAATGCTCTGGAATTCAAGTCACCTGCTCCTTTAGTGTGAAGTGTTAATGATTATAAATAGTTATCCATAACCATAATGTCTCATTATTTAAGTGTGCTGTGGCGCCATGTTATTCGTTTTTTTGTTTATTATGGTGGGGGTTGGATGCAAAGGGTTTACCGGCCTATTGCATGTCGGCTCTAAAAATTCAGGTTTTGAATGTTCTTTCGTACTGTGTTTCAATTCTCAGCTGGGGCAGTGCAGTTGTACCCTTGAGCAAGGCACTTAACCTGAATTGCTTTAGTAAAATATGTAAACTGTGTAAAAACTGTAAGCTGTGTAAGTTGTTCTGGATAAGACCATCCGCCAAATGCCTAAAATGTAAATGTCAAAAATGTAACCCTTCCTTCTCATCTCTTTGTTGTTGTCCCTGACCTACTGACTGACTTTCCCCCTCTTACTGACTGGCTGTTTCCCTTTAATTTGCATTCCAGACTCTATGGAGTCACCACTGAGATAAGACGGCTGTGTTTTTACTAAATGTTCGGTGTAGGGATAATCTGAATGTCTTGAATCTGCCTATGGACTCCAACGGGTTGTTCGGGCCATAACATCCAGGCCAAAGCAGTTCACGCATCGGTCACGCCAACGGCCCAGAATCCTAGCTGTGTGTGTCAGTGCAGACTGTGGCCTGGGAGCCCCACGGTGGTCACGCATCGCTGGGAGAGAAAGGGGAGGCATTCCCCGCCTCATGGAGAGTTAGCGACTCCTCAGTGGGGAGCGAAAAGGAAGCGCTGGTTGGCTGCACGTGCTTCAGAAGAGACGCTCACCGGCCTGAGCTCCTCTGCACTGACAGAGGACACTGCATTTTAGGCATTTGGCGGATGCTCTTATCCAGAGCAACACAGCTTACAGTTTTTACACAGTTTTACATATTTTACTGAAGCAATTCAGGTTAAGTGCCTTGCTCAAGGGTACAACAGCAGTGCCCCCACCTGGGAATTGAAACACAGTACGAAAGAACATTAAAAACCGGAATGTTTAGAGCCGACCTGCAATAGGCCGGTAAGCCCTTTGCATCCAACCCCCAGAATAATAATAAAAGTAAAAAACGAATAACATGGCACAAAGGACAACAAAAAGTTACACCGCCCTGGGGCTACGTATACAGTACATTAAAGTCACAATAGAGTCAAAGGCTCACCTGACCCCAGCAGACACCTTCTGAAAACCTAATATGGGAAGTGTAGTCCATCTCCATTAAAGGAATAAATCCACTGCTGTAGAGCTGGTATCAGGACGATAATAGCATTACCCAGAGTAAACGCACGGACGTACACTCGTGAATGACCATGGGGCCCTGAGGCTGATTTAATCAGGCCCCCATAACTCTGACACAGCTCGGTGTTTGAGGTCACTCCCGATGTGCATCCCCTCCCCAAATTAAAAACCCTCAGAGAGTCATCCTCGTACTGTGCCCAGCCCTCTCGCGTCAGGAAGAGAAACGACGACCCTTAAAACGAATCATCCCTCACTGCGCGATATGAAAATAATAAAAGAGACACCCCTTACCTCCGACTTGAATTTTCCCTGAAATGCACTTGCTAACTGTGCCAAAACATTGCTTACTACGTCTACATCTGTTCCCCCCAGGGCCGTGTCAGCTATAATGTGACTACAAAAATGATCCGCAGTTAAACCATACTTCACAAATGCTATGCATTCTGTCCTAAATATATGAATCTTGAACAATATCTGTCTGATGAAACAAGACAGGAAAAGTGAATACAAGGCAAAAAAATCCCTAAGATTGCTCACAATCCTACACATGTAGTAGTGGCAGTACCCAGTGAGCAGTCTCAGAGGGGCCTCTGACACGCGATAACCCCCAGAGTTTGGATGTTTGTGTTTGCTCGGCGACCCGAGAGCCCCGGATCCCGTCAGCGGCCGTGCGATGGGCTGCCATGCGCCGCGCGGCGCTGTCTCTCCCCGTAATGGAGATAAATTGAGCGGCCTCCACATTCGCGTAACTCAGAGGACTCGAGGGACAACCGGGAACCTCGAACCCTTGCACGTGTGCATAGTCGCTGCCGCGCATGCATTTCTGTGCTCCTGTGCACACATGCGTGCATTAGTCCTCCTGCACGCACATGGGTGTTACTTTTAAGAACATTACGTAGGTGAAAGGTGTGACTGCAATAAACAAACAGGTGGAATACACGTTGAAAAGCATCAACTCTGAGGTACAATATGTTACAGTTTAGGTTTGTATGTTTTCCCAGATTTCCCCACATTTTTATAACTTTTGGATAATTTTGGAAGATCTCCATAATATGAATATTTTATGCTATCATATTTCCCCAAATATGTTCTTTCTTTTTTTCTTAAAAATGTCCACTCCCAGAATTGTGGGCCTGCCTCATCACTAGGACAGCAGGATGCAATGCCAATGGGAACTATCGTTCCAATGGGAAGGGTAAAACTGATGATATCAGTCAAATTAGGTGTTCAAACCCTAATGACAACTTTATTACAATAGCAACTGGATCATTAACGCTCATGTTAAAATAACAATTTGCAAGTGAACCCCCCTGTTGTATTAAATCTAGCTGACAAAGCTTGACATTTAAAGTTTGAACAAACTTTTTTTCATTTTATTAATACCGAGTAGAATTAAAGTATAAGCCAATATTTCTTGATTTGGTATGATATTACAGTACATGAGATGATAATAGGTAGGAGAGAGCAAGGCAAGGTCAGAAACGTTTATGTAATATACAGGTTTATATATACAGTTAGGTAAATATATTTTGCTGTTGGTGCTGTAGTAGTATAGCATTATTACAAAAGTAGCATTCACACAAATATAGTTCATTTAGGATGGATATGCTTTGGTAGGGCAAAGTAGGTATGGATATGGTGGATATTGTAGGAATTGCATAGTATAGGTTGTTTGGTGTAGATTGTTGATTGTAGATATTGTTCAACATATGGTAAAGACCATCTTGTCTAAAAGAGTAGGTGTTGGTCTGATGTTAGTTATGGTATATTACACTGGGCGTTGATAGGTATGGTATGTATGTTTAGTTAATAGCAGGATATGAGGGAAAAAAACTACCATTTAATGGTTTCTGATTTCTATAATTTGATGTTTTTCCTTACCTCAAATAAATGTGGTTAGATTTGTTTTAGCGTTTTCATAGCCGCTCCAGTAGCCAGAACGGCAATGGAGCACCACACACTACTTATGTAGCTCAGAGCAGGAAGTCCTGCCTAGTATTTTCATGGATAGTCATAAATATAGGCCATCAAGATGTCAATTTAGTTTTTATTACATCATATTGCAACAATTCTCAGGGAAGTGAGAACAGCCCATACACATTCAAATGGGAGCAGCAGGACTTCCTGCTCTGAACTCCGTAAGCAGTGCTTGGCACTATATTGCAGTTCGCAGTTCACCCCAGAAAAGAATTGAACCACATTTTCCGAAGGTAAGGAAAAACGTATCAAATGATATAAATAATATGGGAGCGTTCCCCTTTAAGTTTAAAACTAGAATAAAATGCCACAGACATTGCCAACCATAGCGGCCACCAGGCTTACTCTAGGCAGGCACATCATCGAGTATGTGTCAGAGACACGACTGAGTAAGATTTCATTTTCCATTTCACTTTTGACAGTCTAATCCTGCCATTTCTGAGTGGACATTATGAGACGAAGACCTCTGCATCCCAGTGGACTCATATCAGCTAAATTAAACTCATCTCTACACCGGACTCTAAACAGTGAGGAGGCGCTTTTGATGGCCCATAAATTTGTACTGTTCCAGGCTTGGGTGATGACAGAGCAAAGAAACCTCTCTTTGCCTATACCCCAGAGTGCCCTTCACACCCACGCCGTGCGTCTGAGGGACAGGTAGTATTTGATTAAGATGATGGGTTAGCAGAGTGCTGGAACAGTTTCCCCAAAATAAAAAGAAATCAATTGCCGGGAAGAGAACAATCTCCCGTACGGCATGAGGCGAAAGAGGCCATTATCTTTCTTATTAAAGCAATGTTCTGTCGATTTCTCATTACGGACCTTGAAACAAAGCCCAGTCTAAATCGTCGGGATGGGGGGGGGGGAAAGTGTTCTTCGCCAAGTCGAGCTTTAAAGCTTGATTTAATAAACCGCTAAGAATAACACACTTGGTCATTGGTGTACCCACAGGGGACTGGTCACCCAGACGGCGCTGAATGACTCCTAGGAAAAAAATCTGAAACTAATGCCAAAACGACACCAGCTGGCAATTACAGTATAAATATAGTCAAGCTCCATTCTGTGTGCTTTGGTTGTCATTCCTTTCTTTAGGCCTATTAATCCAAATGTTGCACTGAGCATTTCCTCCTCATTACCATCAATGTAAAAAAGTTGAAAAATAAGCATTAAAGTAAAGTCCTTATCTAAGGAGAACTTCACTGGAGAACCGATCTGTTGTGCCTTTACTTTTAAAGGTATATCATCATCTTCATCATAGTTTTGTAACTTGTTTTATGTGTTATTCCTTCCTCCATCAAAGGGCTTTGTGCTATCTGGATAGGCTGAGAGCAGGTCAGGTCATGAACATATTTATAGATCAGTGAATCTTCCTGGATTTCTCACTGGGCAACACGGACGAATTGGTGATGCAGATGAAAAACGGATGCACTTTTGGTTCCAATAATCTATTAGAAAAATGAAAGGACGTAGGAACTACCAACCGATTGAAAGGTTGCACTGAAGAAAAAAGAATGAAAAACGACAAATAAAAGAGTTGCTGACTGAGAAAATAAAGTGTAATAACACACCTTTGAAGTGTGCTCTTTGGGGAGGGGGTGAGCAAACACAGCTGGAAAGTGCTTCCCCTTGTATTAAAATACCTTCATTTGAACTTATTTGTGGCGATGCCCTTTAAACAGTACTAGTCTAGAGCGGGGGCAGAGGGTACTGGATTTCTCTTTGCGTTTGGTCGCGGAGGCATGATCAATGGCCCGGTGCGGGGCTGAAGACGCCGATTCACAGCGGGCGCGCGGATAAGAGTGAGGGGGAGCGCCTCGGATCAGAGCCACGGTGTGGAGCCGCGAGCTCGCCCCTCTCGCCGTGAAAGCTTGCCGCAGAAATCAAGACAGACTGATTTGAATACTAATAAAAAAAGAATAGATACCGTGTCCCTGCAGAAGGAGAGACGCGAGGGTTTGGAGGTGAGATCTGACTGGGTAACGTTCTCAGTTACACGTCTCGCGCTCCTGGGTGGAAGCTGGGGAGACGGGGGGCCCCGCGACTGGGGTGCGCTTTAAAGGAAGCGACAGGAAGCAGCAGCCACGGGGCAAAGGCAAGCCTGCCGCTCCTCGGTCTGTCTCCCTGTATACGCTCAGGAGGCCTGCTCTCTGTTACTGACAGACTAGCTGACATTTCTCAAGGAGGCGGGACAGACGCGACAGTGTTAATCCCACAACCAGCCTCCAGTCGTTTGCCTGATTCTCATAACCCCAAAACCAAAACCCCATTGAGCAGCTTTACAAACATTACAAAAGGGAAAATTGGCCCTCTGGGGGGGTTGGGAGATGACTTGATTTGAATATCGCTGTGCTCTTCATTCACTCATCAACGATGTCCATCCTGGAATTAAAGGGTATCTCTCTGTAGGAAATACAGTTTTGAGAAATTAAGCTTAAAATGTCCCTTATTGCAGATTTCTTACTTCCTCCCTCTCCTCTTCAGCTGATGCATGGCTGTCATTCTGGCACAAAATGGCTGCTGTGCATCACCTAGGTAGGTACCACACTTTGGTGGCGGTTGAGTTGGGCTGAAGCATGCATTCCTCCGATACGCTTGCCTAGTAGACAATTTTCCACATGACATACCAAGCAGCATACTATTGGCAAGAAAGCACAGATCGGATGAGAAGTGTATCTCTGATGACATCATCTAATCTGTAGGTGCCTAGTGAGTGGTTAGGGGCCACACGTGCAGCAGTAATGTAAAGAACCCTGGCTGACTTAAGCCCACTCTACCCTGGCAGGACAAAGCCACTTGTGCTAATTGGCTAATGGCAGTCCAGACTCAAACTAGTAATATCTAGGGTACAGGGTTGGGTGCACCTTTACGGGCTGAGCCACTTGGGAGCCACGTGTATTTGCTTATCTGTATCCGTTACACCAGGCAATCCATTTGAACTAGGCAGCTGTTCTGAATGTGCTTTCAAATTTGCCATTTAAATTACTACATGCAGTGAAGTACAGGAAACAACGATGGAGGTGGGCCATGTTCACAAAACATTCACTCGGGCACACTCCAGAGAGGGCTTTTGTTGCGATTATACAAGTAGAGGTTTCAAACACGACATCCAACTGTACACCAGAGGGGGTCTCTAAGAAAAGCCCTCATTTTTGCTTTAAACTTTTGAGCTTTAAACTTTCATTCAAAGCTCAGTCTGCATTGTGTCTTAACACAAAGAGGAGCCTGAGCAGTAGAGGTCGGCTACTGTGAACATGCTTCTTGCAGAGCGATACCGTCTACGAACACGTTCTTTCCCAGCCGTTCCCACAAGACAAAACATGTCAGTCAGGATGTAAACAGAAGCTGACCAGAGTTCCATATGCGTATATGTGGGCATGGGCATTCATGAGAATGTTGACACAGCACCAATCAGCACAAAGATTAAACAAAGGCAAAAAAAATGAAAGGCCTTTGTCTCTATGGGCCATTTGTGGATCATTTGCTAATTCAGTTTTATGGTATATTTACACTGGGTAGAGAGAAGAAATGGCCCATGATTCAAAACCCGGTAGTGGTTTGTTAACACAAGATAAGCCCGGAGAGAGGGAAAAAAAAAAAGACATTGGGGCAAATTTGTTATCCCAGAGCATCTTTACTCCTGAAACCTTTCCAAGGCAAATTCCTGAAAAAAAATTCAGGTTAGTGCTGTGATCGTTTTTTTACTTGATTGATTCCGATTATGTAAAGATAATGGTTTTAGTTTGACTTTACATGGGAACATTTTTCAAATTACTCAATGTTTGTTTGTTACATTGTCATAACTGCTTTCACTCTCTCTGATGGAGCGAACACGCTTTCCGTCTCGGACAACCAAAGGCAACCGCGAGCGAACGCATAATATTAGCTGTCTTCGGATCCCCGAAACGTTTCTATTGTGAGGAGCTGATAACGCCTTTAAACATTTGAATCCTAAGAAGCCACTCTTCACTCGTCCTCAAGCTTCCATTGCTTTTCTATCTGTGAGCCTGAGACAAAAGCCCTGGAAATCTGGGTAAAGACAGGTGGTGATGGGAAGAATGGAAAAAAAGATTGTTTATTTTTACATTTCAACAGATTGAGGCATGAGCCACTGCTTACGCTTCAAATACTTTTGGAAAAGCAGTTACATAAACAAGCCTTGTTTTCTATCACACGCTATATATTATTTAATATATTATACATTATATACACACATCTCTCTCTCTTTTAATCAAAACATGTCATATTCAGACAACATTTAAACATCAAAATGGATGAGAGGCCTCTAATTTCACCATGACAGGGGCCATTTTAATGGCACTAATTATAGTTTTTGTTCTTAATGATAGGTGCTCACTCTTCAACAGCAATGCCACAGACTGGGTACGTTGAGCCTTCAGCTGAGGAATTCTGTAATCAAGGTCCGCAAATCTAAAGGCCTGGTCTAAACATTTTAAGTCCTGTCCATTTATACTTGGGAACAGCTATGGTTATTTGTCACAGAGGAGAAGCCTTTTGACAGTAACCTCCTTGCCTAATGCTTTTCAGAACAAAAGATGGAGGCCATTACAGTAGATGTAGCCATGGGGAGGGATTTGTGAAAATGTAGCTTGCAGGTTTCCTGAGCTACGACTCGGGTGCAAACAGAGGCTAAGGCAGTTGGGCTTATTACGCTGCAGTTTTCTGGTTAAAAGGCCGGGGTTGCTTTGAGTTTATTTACATCACAGAGGCTAAAAATGTCCGTTAATTTTGAGGATGGCATCGACAGCATGTCAACAAAAAGGGCTGTTTACTTTTCCGAAGCCAAATTGTCCAATATGCAGTTACACACATCTCTCCCTTGAAGTATTTGCAAACCTCTTCATTTATTACATTAAAAAAATCTATGTGGATTACAGCAGAAAACAGCACTGGCGATGCCAAAATCTTCCGCTAAAGAGAGAACAGGGTTGCCCTTTGAGAAGCTTGTGTAATTGTATCCATTGATCCAATTGGGAACAGAGATTATGTATTGCCTTTCCCATCTCCTTCTTGTTTGTGCAGATAATGGAATATTGCAAACATGCTTTAAAAGTCTGGAAAAATCTATCACGGTTGCTAGTCGTGTAAATTGGCTGGAAGAGCAGATTCGGCGACTACGCGCCTGAATCAAATTGTGAATCACAAGAGGTCACTGGTTGCTTGAACAAAATAACGGCATGTTTGAAAAACTGAAATGTTATGGCATGTTCACTCAAAAAAACATACATAAATCATATTGGTGGCGTCTGACTCTGGGCCCGAAACCACCCTCCCTCTAGCACAGGACGATTATCATAACCCACCCAGTTCTTAGCACAGCTCAATAATCCAATTCCAATTCCAAATTCAATACTCCTTTCCAACTCAAACTCACATTAGCAGGAATGCAGACCATGAAAAAAACAGAAGTAACAGCACACCGTCTCCTGCATATCATATTCTGTGCTATTCAGATACAGCATCTCTGACTAGAATGAGTACACAGAGGTGCAGCATCTCAATGACCGCTGTTCTTCGACAGGAATACATTTCGTAAACACTAGGCCCTGGAGGATTCAGAAACACGGATTTTGAGAGAAAGTGCTGAGAAGCGTTTATTTTCTGCAGTTTTCAGGCATTTCCAATGAGTGCGAGTCAGAATTTTGAATAGAGGGGGCGATTAAGCCAGAAGGCCGAACGGGTGGTTTAATCTACCGGGCGCATGCTTGTCACGCTTCCTCTTAACCACAGAATTTTCACTGCGCGGTTCCATTTGCTGAGGCACCGCTGTTTTATCAAGGGGGGTGGGAAATAAATAAAAATCAATGAAGCCATGTTCCACCACCATCAGCTCGGAAACAAACAGAGAAAAACCCTGTGCTGCACTTGCAGGCAGCGTCGTTTACATGGACGCCCGGCAGTGCAGGAGACTACAGCCTGAACCTGGTGGTGGGTCACAAATGCGTCTCTCTGGCTGGCTGGTTTAAAAAAACACCCAGGTCCCGTTCTGTAAGCATGAGCTCATATACTTGAGATGGTCACGATCAGCACTTATAACCTGTAATATTTCAGCTCAGGGTAGGGGTTTTAAGATTTATGGAGTCTAGGGCTCCCTTGGATAAAATCTGAATTGTTTCATTAACCTTTACATCCTTTCACCATTTAAACTTTCACAAACTTTTACATTTGAATAACTTGGTTTCAGATGTATATATTGATAATAAATCCAGATTAGTTGTTTGGATACACACAAGCATCTACTGTGCCTACAGCAGAAGATGTCTTCTTCAATAGGCCTACTCAGACTACTGAATATGCTCTTTATTCAATTCTGAGCGCATTACATGAATATCAGTGAATCTAATAGATATTGTTATTATTATTCATTTTGCTTAGCAAATTCCCTTATCCAGAGGCATACCTTTTTACATTCTACCCAATTATACAGCTGGATGCATCCTGAAGCAAATAAGGTACTGTACCTTGCTCAAGGGTACAATGGCAGCACGCCCCCCAGGCTTTGAACTTGCAACTTCTCAGTTAACAAGCTCACTTCCCAGTATAATAACTTTTTTTTTTTTTTTTTTTAAAGGATTCCGTGTTTTTATGGTTTCCCCTTTTTTGTCAGTTTATTTGTTTATTCCGTGTGGCAGACGCACAGATTAATGGTGTCTTTTTGACAATGCTGTCATTCCACACACACACACTTTTCAGAGCAGCGGTTGGGGTTGCTGACAGCTGCAAAAGCAGTGTCCTATTTTTTTTCCATTACATGCCTGTGACTGCAATCGCTTTTGTCTGCTTCAGCAGGAAGAAATGTCACTATAAACATATATAACCGGCCCTGAGTTATGACACTGTGGATGATGTGAAGCGTGGTAATGCACCACATAGTAAAGAGCGAAGCAGACTTCACTGAGTTTCATGGGTGTCTTTTCTCAGCTGTTTCAGCATGAAATCGTGTGCATGCGCACGTGTGTTCATGTGGACGTGCGCGTGAATGCATGTGCGTTTTCGCATGTGTGTGAGTGCATACACATCTGAGCACATGCATGTGTGTGTGTGTTTGTGTGAGAGAATTGTCACGTTAGATTATTTTTTGTTGTGAGTATTCAATGATGATTTCATGAGAGTACTCTATAGTTAAATCATTGCAAGTGCCCATCTCTACTAGCCATGTATAATAAGTAACATGATATACTAAATAGTTAGCGAATGCTTGGAATACAATCTTTCTAACAAGTAACATTTAGTTAGCAAGCCAACATACAACAGAATGTACAGGCAAGTAAGCAAGCACAGGCTTACTTTCATGCAGCACCATTTGCCTTGAGCCAAGAGTTTAGTCGGAACCCCCCACACAGCCCACATTTTAAAATGTTCCTGGTAAATCAAAATTCAAAAAGAAATTGTAGAATCACAACATGGAAAATTGTCCATGAATAGCATGCCCATGGACAAACAACACATGTACAGATTCATAAAAGATTGGCATTGCACGAAAAATGGACTAACGGCAGAAAGGATGTAGTTGCGGACTTGGGTGGATCCCCATAGGCAACTAATTGTTATGATACATGAAATGTCTTTGCTGAAAAAGTGAGAATTACAAAACAAAATACAACAAATGAACAAATGAACAAATTAAAATTAAACATGTTCAAAGAAAGAGAAAGTTTCAGGCCTCAGGTGTTGAATTTCCTTATGTGCTTTCCTTTGAATTTGTCAGATGCAATTCCCTCTGTTGTTATCGCTCACGAAACATCTAATCAATCATTTGTCAACCATTCATTTGGTGTCAAATCATTTTAATAAGAACATAAATGAATAAATATGCATAATGTGTGCATGGACCTTAATAAGAATATATATTAGGCCATTTAAAAGAATATCTGAATTATCACCAACCCTCTGACCTGCCCAGTGGTCAACATATGCTGTGTGAACTGAAACACTCGACCGTGTAGCATTATTTTAGGTAGAAAAGCAACTTGTGTAGGGAACAGAATTAAATGAGCCATATGCTCTTGCTCGAATTTTCTGTATTTCACAGCCTTTGATCACACTTAGCATCTATTGGGTTTATAATATGTAGGCTAAGAAAACAAATTCCACATTTCTACAAATATGAAACAAAAAAAACAGTCAGTACTGTTCTGTAACTTTCAATATTGACTTTTTAGATATTTTATTCAAAAGACTTACCATTTCTTTGAACCCATGGCCATGAATATTAGCTTTTTTTTATGGCAAGGAGCGAATGTATTCAAATAAAACTTTAATGTATTCAAATAATTTTGTTTAATGTATTCAACTTCAAAGAAATGAAGTAGAGCCAATAACCTTTTCTTTAAACAGATTATTGATGTAGAATGCAATATTTTAGCTCATTTGTGCCTTGAAAACAAGGGTAAGTACGAGTAAAGTATAATCTATCAAAATTAGCATATGTACATTCTATGGAGTTTACTTTCAAACACTCAAGCTCAAGTTCAACCTTAAGTCTGTATGCTTATCGATGATATCTTTGTGCTCGTTATATTTGGAAGAGAATATCAAATCTAATTCTGAAATAGTTTTAAAACTGAAAAAGTATTTATGCACTACAGCTAAAGAACTTGAAAACAACTCTGCCTCTCTGCCATGCTCGTCAGTGAGACACAATATAAGTCACTTCTGGCATGATCCTATTCTCTCTGGGTCTCTTTAATGAACGTGCACAAATATTATCCGCAAAAAAATAAAAAATAAAATGTCCTGCCTGTCCTGTCCTGTCCTATTCAATTTCTCAGGATGGGAAAGGTCTGGAAGACTCATTAAACAGATTTGTCACACCCCATTCCCGTAGTCTCCACACTACAAAAGAACACTTTGAGCTAACCTATCAGACACCAGGCCTTCTAATCACTGAGATATACACTGCCTGGCCAAAAAAAAAGTCACCACCTGGATTTAACTAAGCAAATAGGTAAGAGCCTTCCATTGGATAATTACTGCAGTGATTCATATGTTTTAGCTGGCAACAGGCTATTTAACCCTAACTGATGCAGTGAGTAGCTTCTCATTTCTTAAACAACCATGTCGGAAGACATATCCTGTGGTCGTGGAAAAGATGTTAATCTGTTTCAGAAGGGTCAAATTATTGGCCTGCATCAAGCAAAGAAAACAACTAAGGAGATTGCTGAAACTACTAAAATTGGGTTAAGAACTATCCAACGCATTATTAAAACCTAGAAGGATAGTGGTGAACCATCATCTTCGAGGAAGAAATGTGGTCAGAAAAAAACTTGAATGGTCGTGATCGGCGATCACTTAAACGTTTGGTGAAATCATATCGTAAAAAATCAACAGTAGAACTCACGGCTATGTTTAATAGTGAAAGTAAGAGCAACTCAAGGGATTGAGACTAAACAGCTGTGTAGCCTTAAGAAAACCACTTGTCAGTGAGGCTAATCGGAAAAAAGGCTTCAATTTGCTAGGGAGCATAAAGATTGGACTCTGGAGCAATGGAAGAAGGTCATGTGGTCTGATGAGTCCAGATTTACCCTGTTCCAGAGTGATGGGCACATCAGGGTAAGAAGAGAGGTGGATGAAGTGATGCACCCATCATGCCTACTGCCTACCGTACAAGCCTGTGGGGGCAGTGTTATGATATGGGGTTGCTGCAGTTGGTCAGGTCTAGGTTCAGCAACATTATGTCCCCAAAGAATGAGGTCAGCTGACTACCTGAATATACTGAATGACCAGGTTTTTCCATCAATGGATTTTTTCTTCCCTGATGGCACGGGCATATTCCAAGATGACAATGCCACAATTCATCGGGCTCAAATTGTGAAAGAGTGGTTGAGGGAGCATGAGACATCATTTTCACACATGGATTGGCCACCACAGAGTCCAGACCTTAACCCCATTGAGAATCTTTGGGATGTGCTGGAGAAGACTTTGCGCAGCGGTCCGACTCTCTCATCATCAACACAAGATCTTGGGGAAAAATGTATGCAACTCTGGACGGAAATAAATGTTGTGACATTGCAGAAGCTTATCGAAACGATGCCACGGCGAATGCGTGCCATAATCAAAGCTAAAGGCGGGCCAACGAATATTAGAGTGTGTGACTTTTTTTTTGGACGGGCAGTGTATAACCCCCCCATGTAACAGTAAGACTTGTACTATAATGATATTCATCATAATAATAATCATCATCACTTTCCACCAGCGCTGCACATTTGTCTTGCACATTTCGAGCAGAGCTTGGCTTGTCCCTTTAACCCGGTCTGTTTATAAGCTCCTGTCACCTCTTGCACCCCCAGGGAAGGTGTCGGGCTCCCTCCCTGAACAGAAACACACTGCACTAGGGGCTGTCTGCACCTTCGCGGTCATCATCCGTCAGTGAGATCACCATGTGGATGCTGTGCAGGGCACTGGGGGAGCCTCATAAAGCGCCATTACGGCTCATGTTTCTGCAGTGACTGTTTGGGATTCTCACCCATGCTGTGGATCCTTTCCCATCTGATCTGGGCTTCAGGTGTCAGCACCTTCATGAGTGCAGGGCCTGTACATATAAAACACCTCAGAGTGTTGATCTGGGGTTAGGCTTCCCCCTGTCCTTATCCTAAGGCTATACATTATGAGCCAAAAGGTGAAACTGATCCAAGATCACCACTCCTACCGAGATGCTTTATACATATGCACCCTAGACTCTCTTTTTTTCCCAGAACATTGCGAGGTTAAGTCAAAACTAATGGAATGATGTTCCAGGGGAGTCCGTGAGATTTCTGGTGAAGAGAAAATTCTTCAGGGAAAGCAAATGCATTCACATTGAAACTGCATGTTCTTCCAACAAATTATTTTTATAAAATGGGAAAAATACATATGAATAGATATGCAGATACAAAATATCCTGTCTGATACATCATAAAATCAACACCAACGGAAGAAATATCCACCACTTCATCTCAACAGCAGACAATTGCGGCTCTAATGTGGAATCTCAGCACGTGGTAAAATGCGGAGCGACTGAAACAGCTTTGTGATGAGTTCTTGCAGCGCCATTAGCCTACCTATCCAGCCATTATCTCCTGCATTGGCAGAGAAACGTTTTTTGGGGTTTCTTTGCAACTGTGCACGTATCTCCTGAAATTTTCCACAACAGTAGAACTAGCGGCAGGGCCGGATTTAGACATAGGCAAACTAGGCACATGCCTCGTGTCTAATTTCCACAGGGGGCCCAGACAGAGGGATTAAAATAATAATAATAATTAAATCTGAAATATTTTTTACATTTTTAATATTTTCAGATAAAAACTCTGATCTAAAACTTTATTTCAATTTATTATTTTTGAAAGTCATACACACCGTAAGCACTTTGCAATGTATGCAAAAAGTATTTCCGGTTCAGTGCAGATCATGCTTGCTATGTTAGCAGGCTCGAAAAAAATGCTTTGCCTCATGTAGTCTATCCATTTAATCTGGCCCTGACTAGCGGAGTCACTGTTAAGCTCGTAAATGTTCCGTTTGCAGTTTGAGGGAACAACAGAAGTAATAATGATATAATGTAATTCAACAACAGTGCTGGGTAGAAGAGTCATACAGGTGTCATACAGGTTATCTGATGTGCTCTGCAGAGTGTGTCCAAGTCAAAGTGAATGTTTTTTCCATGTGTGTTTGAAAGAGGGGACATTCCCATCTAGGAGGAGCATCGAGATGAGAGATTTCATAATCAGGCAGTCTAAGGTTTTGAAAATACCCCCAACGATTTATCACAGTGTGGCGTTGTCTTCGTCAGCAGGCTGATGAAAGGCCTACCTGAGGATTAATGGGAATGTTCCGACTGTTCAGAGACAAAAATTATTCCTCTCCATCCTGAAAAGGCCAAAATCACTTAACCGCCTGCCGCGGTGGGCACTGAATCACTTTTCCTGTCGAGCGGGTACTTTTTTTAACCAAACGAAGGAGCATGATCTACGCTTCTCATCTGAGCCCACTGTGTTTCTGCTGCTCAACTGACCACCAGCATCTGAAACGTGAGCAATTTTCAGCAGCAGGATTGAAAATTGACTGCCAGAATGAATGAACCCCCATTTTTATTGTCATTTCATAAAATATTTGTATCATTATTTTGTGTACCCACCCCCCTGCCTGGGGAGAAGGCGGGCTGTCGGCCACTGCTCCTTTTCTCCTTTTCCCTCCACAGGAGGACTTCAGGCACAGCTGGTGAAGGCAGACTGCAGGCGCCTGATGACCAGGGGCTTCAGGTCATGGCTAGATAGTAACCCTATTTTTCCCTAATTTGTCCAACTCTCGCAAGGTTCGACCGAGTCCCCATAGTAACAATGGAAAGCGTCCATCCCTCGTTCCAGCTGTCTTACACTTTGGTTTGGGTTCAAGTCTGAGTTAGAGTCAGAGTAAGAGTTACCAGCTCGTCTTTGAAACTTACCACTTCAGCGGCAAATGCGGATGCGCGAGATCTAGGAAAAAATAGGATTACTATCTATCAATGACCGGTGAGACTGACTGAAATTCTCCTTCCTTGGGCGATGCTCCGGCCAATCACGTGTCCCATTCACGCATGTATTTGTGCATGAATACGACTCCTCTCAGCTAATATATGAATGAATATGTATACTATGCATACTTCCCTCTTGGTTTAGCAAGGTGAAAAGTAAGGGACTGCAACAACACAACGTAGGATATCCTTCCACACGAAGCTTACAACAATGTAGGATATCCTTCCACAAGAACCTTAGAACAACATAGGATAGGGTATGATTATGATCTCAGATTTTAGGGTATGAATCTCACCCTCCAATGCAATTAATTAATTGCACACCTAATGTTTAAAACTCCTAATTTTAAAAAATAAATATTTTCAGGTCCTCATATGAGTGATCAAAGCATATGCAGGTGACCATTTTGAATGGGCTAAGCCATAAACATTTTTGCTGAAATGGTGATGTTTCTTAAAATGTCTGTTGAACCCAAAGTATAAAGTAAGTCCTCTCACTTTGAAATGCCCGGCAGCTTGATGGAAACAGCAGGGGGCGTGGGATGTGGTAAATGCTTAATAACCTTATAGACCAGTATCAGTGACTAGGGGCGGCACTGTGTGCCTCTGAAATCACTGCCAAGTCCTGAGTTGGTGACACAGACACAGTATAATTCCCCAATTTCAAGCCCTGTTTGATGTGTCACCCCCACCCCCCCGATTCATACTGAACAACATACTGAATTTGAGATTTTCTGTGAGGTTATATTGATGAATATTTACTTATTTTGGTCATATTTCTTTATTTAGCTGCTACAAGCTTTGTTGCCTTTATTTTTAATTTCACGAATGTAGAAATGCACAGCGTAAGGGCACATCAGAGACAAGGCTAACATGTAATGAAGCCGCTCTGTTTCCCTGCTTCACATAACAGCAATCTGCACCTTACAAAATGGAGGCACATTATTGCACTTAAAGGAAAGTCCTGCTCTTCACATTTCGAAGAGATGCTGTGCAATGTTGAGCACTGTTTTTGTTCCTGTGGTGGTCAGATGGTCAGTTTCCCAAACTGGGGTTAGGAATCGGTCTGCAGCGATGTCCGGAGGGTAAAAAGAAGAGAAAGAAAAAGAGGTGGGACATAAAATTGTCCATCTTGGTCACAGCTGGTGACGCTCTGACAGATCCTCCCCATGACACACATTAATCTCTGCCCCCAAACGATCTGGATCCCCCCACTGGGGCCGTCTTAGCAGAATGCCTGTATTGTGATGCAGGGGCCAGGCTCCGTGTGAGCCAGTGATAAATATCCCCACACGTGACTCATCCCCAGGCCCTGGCCCCAAGGGCCGCTTCCTCGACAGGGACGCAGCGCAGCGTCGCTCCATCAGTCTTTCCAGTCGGCCCCCGCACGCCATGGGCCCCCGGACCCAGGGGCCTCTGAGCTCGCGCTGGAGACAGGAATACGAGCCTGGCGCTTACGAGGCGGGGAACATCTTTCACTCCCCACCTGCTTCTCTTTCCACTGTGTGGAAACTGCTCCTCCGTCGGTCGCTCACCCTCTTCCCTCAGCTCGCACAGCTGCTCCTCTCGGTCGATACGTCTTCTCGATCTCCACGCTGGCGACAGGGCTGTGGATTAGTCATGTGTACTTTCGGCTTTCTCCTCGCTGGCCTGGAGATTTCTGTCAACGCTAATGCCTGCTGTCCTTTCGCCGGGCCTTGCTGATTTCAGCTCATTAATCTGTTTATATGTTGGGAGTGCCCCAAAGCTCTGTTTTAGATCATCTCATTAACTCCCATAGCTTTATTTTCATTTCTATGGAGATGAGAGAGTAATGAATTGGTTTCTTTTCTCATTTTGTTTCTCCACTATTGAGACTTAAGGTTCCCATTCTAATTTCAGCATATCTATGGCCTGGATGCATCCCCCCCCCCATCCCCACCCCCTTTGTTCAATCTGCACTTAGTTCAATCTGTATGTTTTTTAATTTATGTTCATTGTGGTACTAATTTAACCAAATATAGCTTGATTCGTTTTTGTAAAAGTGTAAATCAAACATTTTTAAAAGTTCGCACTGTTGGGCAAAAAAAGATCTTCTGATTTGGCATTGCAATCCAATCCCCATTGAGCATTTCACCAACACGTCATAGATTTAATATGCAATGACTACGATGGGAGCTTGAGGCAAGGGAAGCATGAAAGAGAGCATACGCAGTCATTTCCAAGATAAAGTTTAAAAGACCATATTGACATGCCAAATTGCTTGACTGACAGACGACAAGTACCTGCAGGTGTAAAAATGTTTGATTTTGAAAATGTAAAGATGATGACAAGTAGCCGAGATCTTCCAACCTAAGTCACCTGGAGTATTTTTTTGTAAGTCAAGTGGGGTATCACACATACAGTATAGTGCTCTGGGTGTTCGTATTATCATCTCCAGATCGTAATAATACATTTGACATTTTTGGGTAAACGTTTCCTTTATACCCTAGTCAAAACTGACATCTGACATCTCATTTCATCCGGCTCTTTGATTTATATCGTTTGACCTCACTAGATCTATCACTCTCTCCTTTTCAGCATGTGCTAAAAACCTGGTTGTCACTCAAAACCATGTTCTGTCTCAGTCTCTTAAATAATTTGGCTGCTGGGCCTGGCTTCTCTTACTTGCTTTCCAGCATGTAAAACATTACGATGCTCTACGCCTTCAATGCATCATTTCTACCAGTACCCACCCACTCTTCCACCGACTCATCATCAGTTAGCTGACTGTGTCTTTCATTAAATGGTATATATTTACCCCTCACATACACATGGGAAATATGTGTCATGGAGAACTGCAGTCTGTGTACTCAAAGATGAGTGATACTGGTCCCATTCCCTCATCGCAGGGTACATATCACTTGATAATATTATCATTATTATGAAACCTGGATAATTTTCTACGGTCCCCTTTATTAAAACTACATAGACGTGGCAGGTGCTTTTGACTGGGGGTATATTCTGTATGTATAAGAAATTGTATGGATTTATTGGGGACATATTAGTTGAGTCAAGAAACTTTGGATCAAAGAAAACAATTTACATAATTTGTCATTTGTGTTACAATTTAACAACTGTATTTAAAGAAACCAATTTAATTTATATTGAATAAATCAAGAAAGATATACGCCTGGGGTCACAAATGACCCAAGTTGTTCGCTTGAGGATGTGGGAATACAGGACTACCTTAAGAATGTCTTAGTTTTTTAGGGCCCTTTGTTATTCCACAGCCATAAATTGCTTCAGGTGACCCCTTCAAAGAAGCCCTCCCTTCCTACTCCCCCAGGACTGTAACAGCTGCTCATCCCAGATACCCACCCCGCCATCTCTCTCCCCATCAAAAGATGCATCAAGGTCTTCTTTGATGCGTTTTGATGCTGTGTCGAAACCATATCACTTCAAAAGAAATAGCGTTGTATTTGATCAGCAGCGCATCAATGCTGCAGGAGGTGTGCTGGGGTTGAGGGTGGGGGGCACTAACAGGGCCTTCCTCAGCAATATTTGTGAATTAACTACGACAAGGATCGTTCTCTCCATGGAGAGCTCTGGCATGCAAAGAATACAAAGTTCACTAACACTTTGACCAGTTAATTGGTTATACTGCCGTCACCATCGTCCTGCATACCGCCACTGTCCTGCAAACGCTCTCGGACACACACTGCTGTGTTTAATTCAATTTGCTTTCAACAAATCAAAGATTTGGCTAATGAACCAAAGTTGAGTTGATTGACGAGCTATTCCTGGCATGGCTACCATAATGAGGCTAAAGTTTTCAGCGAGAGAGAGTCTCATTACACGATGAGAAATGCACTGTTAACAGAGAACCAAAACGAAAACCTTGTTGCCATAACAATGCCTTAGTCCTCATCTCATCGCTAATGAGAGGGACTTTAAATTGCAGTACGGCAATGTGAAAATAATTTAGGAAGCCGTGTGCCTATAATTTACTTAGTCTTCAGCCTCGCCCTGCTTCACTTGCTCCCTGTGTGGTAGCACTTGCCCCATACCTGCTCTTACCTCACATCTATCCCACAGCTCTGCTCTGTACCAAAATGCCTTGGCCAATCCCCTAACGGCACGTCAACATCTCTCAGAGCTGGACAATTCTCCGCACGAGTCCCCAGGGAACAGAGAGAGAAACCTTCACCGTCATCATCTTCAAATTGACAGCCACCAGGGGGCGAACGAGAGCGACTTCAAGCCACCGAATGATGACGACAAAAGGAAATAATTTCTTATGAGTTATGGTGCCATTGCCATTCTTCCCATGGAGCCAGCAGGATTCCAGCCTTGCTCTTTGGGATCACTCTATTCCAGAAGCCCCAGGAGAGGGCAACATTCCTCAACTTTTTCCAGATACTTTAGTTTCAACACGATGACCCAGCCAGAAGGCGCATAATCCTGGCACCGTCTCAGGCGTGCGGTTGCTGTGGTTGTCATCAAATCAAATACGATCCTTATTCATCCACCTATTTTACACAGATTTTTTGCTTTCTCACGATTTTGTGGCATCGCCCTTTTGTACTTGTAGGCCCATCTCTTCGTTGGACCATCTCTCAATTTGGGAGGATGCAGACAAGTGCCCTCCCTCCTCAGTACGTCCTGTCAGCCGATGCTTCTTTTCACTGTACTAATCCGCCAGCTGAGCCGGGCAGTCAGTGTGTCAGAAGAGTACGCTTCATGAGCAGTCAACACAGGCAGGCTCCAGGCGTCGATTGGCCAGAGGAGCCACTCTTGAGCGACAAACCCGCCAATTAAAACCCTCCCTCCCTGGGTGATACATCCAATCGTGTGCTTCCCTGGAGAGTTGCTGGCCACAGTGGAGTGTCAGGTCTTGATGCCAGACCAGGGTGTGCACCACTACAATGGCATTCAGCGTTCCAGCAGGATGGGCCACCCGGCAGTCCAGGATGTGCTTTACGGGATTCAAGCCAGCGATGGCGAGCATGCGATACCGCTCATTACTCCCTATATAGATGCACCACACGTTCTCTCCTGAAGGTTATGAAGCACTGTACTTCACATATCAACAAAGATAACAGCCCATAAGTATCTATTGACCTCATGATGTGGTCAGACTGCAAATGGCAGGTAGGTTGCCAACCTCTACCATGTCCATGCTGAAGGCAAATCAGTTCATACTAGAACAGGTAGGTGATCATTGGCTGTGAGTGCACTGAGGGGGATGGACATGGGCGGCTCCAAACTCTGACTGGTTAGTAGTACAAGGCATTTGGTTGAATGAGAAAATGAGTGTCTGTGGGATGGAATGTTTTTTTGGTTGGAAAATTGCCACATCTCGGTCTAGGCACTTTTCTTTCCACAGGAACGTTTGCTCGGAGGAGGGGGCACAGAGCTAGAATGATAAAAGGCAACAATACAGTACCTTCAAATGAGCTATCCAGCCTACATTGTGGGGCATGTTTTAATCAAGCTCAGAGCTCAAAATAGCAATTATTTTTTATCATACTTTGACCTTATTATTTTTCCACAGTATTGTAGGCTATTGTATGCTATGCTGCTAAACAATGAGCATTTACATATATTATATATGCCAACCGAGCGACCAAAGCGACTTACAGTAGTTAATGCGTATACAAATGTGCCGCTCCTGAAAAAGAGCAACCCCATGCACAGCGTCTGTGTCAAAGTGCGGCTATGCCGGGTCACATGGGCAATGCACAGCTCTCGTAGGTTTTTGAAGGTAAATGATACCGATACTGTTTGAGTGTCTTTATCACTCAAACGAGCCTCTGAATGACTTGGATTCTTGATGACCTCTTTCCCAATGGAAAGCTTATTTATTGTCTATTTTTTTTATTGGACACACTGTACATTGTATGCCTTTGTTGTTGTTTGTTATTGCTAAACTGAAAAAAACCAATACATTGTCTTGAAGTCTTGAAGTTGGGAGCACCAGTGCATCCAAATAAAAAAAGTAATTTTCCGAGTGTGAGCTACCTATTCTGGTCGCGGTTTGAAACCCAACTGTGCCAGACTGGCTATGGCCAGAAGACCCTATTGGGGGCGGCATTGGCTGTCCACCCCAGGGGGAGGGGGGAGGGTGAGCTGGCACGAGGTCATTGAGAGGCGCTACTGGCTACTAAATTTGGGAGAAAAATGGGAAAAAATCTGAAACAAAATAAAAAATACAAAAAAGTTTAAAAGTTCATTTTCAGCCCTAAGCATGGAAGCTCTGATGCTTGCAAAAGTATATAAAATAAAGTGTGACAAAGGTTTCACATCATCAATCCCTTGTGGGTGATGTGCTGTCACTTAATCCACAGCAACAGAGGCGTCAGTAACAAATCGCTCATGTGATGCTCGCAGGTGCTGTTGCTTCACATTTCACACTGGAGTTCAGCTCCATCTCAGAGCAGCTGGCTCCATGACATCCATGTTATGCTCAAGAGCCTGGGCTGGCGCAGTTGCCAATTTCAAATGCCAACATTAATACTATACATTTTATTTCATTCATGTTCAAATTAGCTACCATTATTTATAATTATGAGTAAATAGTAAATAGCAAATATGAACTAACCAGCATACTGTAACATTCAGCGACATTTAAGGCTCTCCCTGCTGTTCATGGGGAAAATTAACATAATGAAAACTATGCAGCAACCAAGACTTGGAATTATTTATTTAAATTATAGTAAGCGCAAGGCCAGAGAAAATGGCCCATAATATATCCTTGGTACAATCAGATTCACTTAAATTTGAGAGTCATTTAAATACTTGCTTTTGTCTATGAAATACACAAGAATTACATCTCTGAAATTCAATTTCTTGGACCCTCTGACAAAAATGGCTGCTTTTCTTTTATAGAGAAATGCGCTTCCCATTTTCCAAAGCTGGTCTGAAATGCTTGTCACTGTGCACAGTGAACTAATTCAAAGTGCTGTATCTAAAAACATTGGACAAAGTATTAATGTGTGGGATGCTTTGAAGACATTCACACATGGCTGTGCCACTTAATGGCCACATTCATTATATCAGTCTGAAGGCTCCCTGTTGTGACAGGATGAACAACCGGGGAAATATGTTCTCCAACCCTAACTGACATCTTACTAAGCCACGAGAAACTCAATCTATCAAGGCGACTCTCACCATGTTCTTTTCACACCAGACACAGTCGTTTACAGAATCGACATTTCGGCGCAGTGAACTGGTACCTGCGTAAGCTGTGTTAACAACGTCCTTCAAAAGGCAGACTTGGAGATATTAAAACCTCACAAAACAATCTCAAGCATTCACATCTGAACTCACTGTGTTCTGTTCCGAGCATACTGCCCCCCCCTCTCAACGAACACACACACACACACACACACACACACAAGCTACACTTCTTTTCTCCCCGGCACCATGTTTCCTACTGTTCCCAGACTGAGGCTCTAATTGGGTTCTTATTGATCCCTCCTTGTGAACAGTGGTTTGGATCAATTACTCCATTCCTTTGAGTAAATAGTGTAATTGACCGCCCACAAAGCATTTTCAAAAGGACAGATGGATACAAAAAACAAAGTGAGAAAGTATTTCACGAGCCACCGTGCTGGAACACGACTCAAGGGATGGCGGAAAATACCAGACCAAGACACAAGAGCACGCTGCAAACGGATTGTTCCGGATGCTTTGTTGTCCACACTGACAGCGGTGCCAGTGGGAGGGAACAGCGCGGTGGGGAGAGATGGTGTGGTGAGGCGAGTCGAAAACCACAGGACACAGGGCCAGGAACCAGCGGTTGCCAAGGTGACCGCACAGCCCGATGGACAATCAGAGGTGACACTCCACCCCGGACAGAGACCGGACTTGATCTTGCATCTGCTGCTTTGAGTACAGTGCTTTGTGAATAGTGGACAGAGCCACTGGACCATCACAAAGGCGACAGCCGTGGGAGACACAGAGGACATCGGCTCTGTCGTGTGAGCTTCTCGATCCACAGGGTTGAGCTTGTGATATCCACACAAACAGTGGATAAAAATCATATTTATTGCCATGTTACACACAAGGTCATTGGAATTTGTCTTTTCACATACCTCTCCTAAGAGAGGTCCAAGCACAGGGTCAGCTATAGTACTGTGCCTGTACTGTGGTTCAGTGCCTTGCCCAGGAAGTGAACTAGCATCTCCCGTTCATTACTTTTTTTTTCATGTTGGCCTTCCTGGGATTGTAACCAGCAACCCTCTGCTTGGCAGCCCATGTCACTAACCACTGAGCCACTGCCGCCCCTTATTATCACAGCCCCTTAGTATTACGGCACGCAGAAATCTGGTGAAACAGGCCAAAACCCACAAAACAACAATCAACCGTGTACTCTCCACGAACCTTTCCTTCTCTCCTTCTCCATGGCTACGCCTGTGTCAATAGGTCTTCTGGAGCCAGCAGCAGCTCACCCCGGTGCTGTTGGGCTATAATCATTCACCTTTGGACATGTTAGACACTGGAGCGCCCTCAATGGCACAAGCCAAAAGAGCAATCACATTAAAACAGGGCTAAGACGGACTGACGTACTGTGTCCACTTATTAGGGCCAATCAGAAGTGATCTAGCAATGCGAATGAACGGGGCTGGGTCCGATTTCAGGTTTGGGTCCAACACACGCAGGCATCTTATTGCTAATTTATTAACCTTGAGCAAGAGGGGGCCATGCCTCCTTCCCTTCCTCTTCACCAATCAGTGGCATGGCAACATGTCCCTCCTTGAGCTGGGAAGATTTCATTAGCGTGAAATGGAAATGAGTGCACAGTTAAAGGCAGGAGTTTCCCAGGGAGCTCTGCTTCTCCCTCTCTCTGTGGAGGAGAGCAGCCCACAGTAATGACAGTGTAATCAAGCCTCTGGCCCCTCTTGACAGTAATGATTCCTGACATGCAGTCTCAAAGTACATTTTGTGGCCACAAAACATATTTAAACTTTTGCACATTTAGCGAAATTACCCTTAAAAGCCTTTACACGGTTTCTGTAAGTCAAAGACATATCATAGGAGCACGAATATTGAAGATTCATTCTGCAAATTTACCACAATGCATTGTGTGAATAAACTGTGTGAATGACAATTATAAAGTTCATCCTGATTGATAACATTCATTTCTTAATTTCCAAGGGGGTGAAGTCTGGCTTTGAAAGCACTGCTGTGTGCTCTTTGATGCAGTGGCCAGGACTCAATCAAAATGTGACCTTGACTTTGACTCAGAATTAAAAGCAAGTGATGAGTTGATTTGGTGATCCATAAACATGCCAGACTGTGTCAAAAAAACTGATGTTCCAGGCTAGAACCAAATGAACACAAACTGTCTTTGTGAGGAAAATAACAAACATTTGTGTTTAATTGTGAGAACAAAGTTAAGGACAAATGCTGACTGAAATGCTGACTTGGATACTTAAATTCTTCAGCACCCAATATCAACGAGCAGTTTATGTACGTGTGTGTGACAGCATACCAATAAAGAAACCGGTTTACTGTAATATGAAACACTATGTAGAACAAAGTGTCATATTCCTGACTCTTGCAGGGTTTTGTTTTACCCTCTAGTCTCCTCTAGCATCGTTTTAAACCACTTTCTATTTTGGCTCAATCCTGTGGCTGAAATAGAACTGCTACACCAAGGATTTGAGGTGAAAGTAAATCAAAGGTCAAATACATTACATTCAAAGGCTGTGATGAGGTAATGTGTCCTGAATATTAAAAAAATGACATCATTCCTTTTTAAGGCACCGATGCTTAATCAGCACAGTAAACGGGCAGGGGACGTGTGAAGCAGGCTTGGCCCCGCCCAACAATAAATAAAGGCTTTGCGCTACATTGAGGGGTTGATGAGCATGTCGAAAACATAACTTAATTTGCTACATCGGTCAGTGTTTTAGAACAATCCATCAAGGCTCATTACTAACAGCACTTCATGTTTGCTCTGTTTCACACTTACGCCTGCTACTAACTAGGCCATTGTTGTATGACAATATTCACAAAAGCAATACCGGGAGACGGTTGTTACTGATGTAGAACTAGCAATGTTACTTATGCTCAAATAAATAGGTGTAGCAACTTCAAAGAGGCCGAGATAGGAAAATACTTATTTAATCGTGACAGACAGAGGTGCTTGTAATGCGCAAAGCTAAAAGGTTTTCAGTTTACGTAGCCATCTGCAGTGCTCAGTTGAATTGATATACCCTGTGTTTTATGGCGGTCGCAAGGTGTGTGTGTGTGTGTGTGTGGGGGCTGTTGGGTGTCTGTGAGGTATGATTAGATGGTCTTGCCATTTATGCGACACAGGTTCCACGCACACCCCATCAATCTCTGGCATGAGACCTCTTTGACCCCAATCATCCATCACCCCACAGTTAGAGGTTTCAGGGCTCCCAATGCAGGACTCATCACACATTCCCTTGGCGGGACGGTCTTCCTCTCGCCCATTAGCTTCCTAAATGACGCCTCTGCTCACCTCCCCTCCCCCTCCGCCCCTCATTTCCCTGTCCCCGCACCGTAGCGCACTCGTCCTGCGCTCCTCTCTTTACGGATGCTCCCGTAATGGGCTGTCACCCCTCATTCTCTCTCTCCCGCCAACTTTCCCCTTTGCTTCCGCTCTGCCTCCATTATGTGATTCCTCTGTTCCAGAGGCCTGCCGAAAGAGAGACGTCTACATCCCCTGGGGTGTGAGAGGAACTTGGCACATTACCACAAGAGAGAGACGTTTTAGCACTCCTTCAAGAACAATAACAACACTTTTAAAATAAAAAATAAATCTGTTGCGGTGCCTAAGCGCTGTGTTAGCTGTGGTGGCGCAGTGGAGTGCAGTTCAGCCACAGAAGTGCAGTGTGAGAGATGCAGCATTAAAACAGCACTAAAAATGATGAGACAAGTGTGAGGCAGTGGAGCAGATGAAGATTGGAAAAGCACGCACACACACACACACACACACACATGCACACACCAGCTGTTCAGGGCTACCACGATGCCAGGGACGTTACCAAGGAAGCCGAGTTCAGCTAAACACTGCACCTGGGCCCAGCCACAGAAGTACAGAGGCAGTTACATGATGAGGTTTCAGCCTAAATTCAAACTGCATTAATAATTTGCTCACCTGCACCATGTATGATAATTGCACTGCATGAGGATTGTGCCAAATGCTGCAGGCTGGGTCTGGACATTACAGTCATAGTTTTCATCCATCACAGGGCTCTTAGCACGAGATGTTAGCGTTCATCAAGGAGTCAAGGTATGTAGTTTCAGAGACGTGACAGAAATTGAAAAAGAAAGCTTGATTTGTTGAAGATTGATGTCTCTGAATGCATTGATTTACAATACAGCTGGCTAAAAAATGTCTACATGACACATGGCTAGGGCTGAATGTTTTTCACATCCAGACCGGTTTCATTCTCTCTTGCGCTATGTGCTAACCTTCAGCAGGGGAACAGATGCAGTACTGAGACACACTTTGAAGGAGAGAGCAGAACTTTTTACAATGTCAATCTCAAAAAAGGATTGGCTCTGTTGTGGAACAGACCAGCTTGCTGGCACCATTTTTCCTTCAGAATTTCCCGGTTCGGCACAGCTCTCACGATTTCTTCTGCGCTTTGGCAAAGGACCAAATCCCTCTAATTCCATAGCTTTCAGCCTCAGGAATCCCACTGAAATCAATACCTTCATAATTATTAGTATTAGTTATTTGTATTATTATGAATAATAAAAAGCATTTTTTTCAAATCTTCTCTCGATCTCTTCTTTCTCTCCCAATTTGGACTGCCTAATCGTATCTGCAAGCCCATCCCATCACTGCAAAATCCTCCATCAATTTGGGGAAGGGTAGACTAGCTTGCATGTCCTTTTCTTTTTCACCTTTTTTCACTTTGCAGTCCACTGGCTGAGTTGCGCAGTCATGGCTCAGGAGGATTACACTACTTGTGTACCTGCAGCAGTACCTTGGTGGCCAGGCGACCAGAGGACTCGCTCTTGCGCAGTGAGGCACGGAACACCCTGCCGACTAAAACCCTCACCTGAGCGCCACTACGGCCGACTATGTGCGGCCCATCAGGTGACTGGCCAATAGAGCCAGTTGGTATTATTATTATTATAGATTATTTAGTATTAATGTATTCATTTGGCAGATTGTCTAATGCAGGGGGATTATGTCATGGTGAGATCCATAACAACCGTGTCACAGGAACATCGTCCTTTAACATCCTCTTTGAAGAGGATGCTAACTCTTCTCCACACATACTAATGTGTAAAGGAGCTTTGCACCTTGCCAGTTCACATTTTGGAACTTTGTTCATTAGTATATTTTTTTGCTACTTCACTTTTAAATAACAATATTTGAATCTGTCCATTCTGTGAATTAATTTGGACTCGGTGGAGAGAATGTCTTTGTTCTTTGCCCTGGTGTGTTGCAGTCTTTCCCCAGGTTTTGGCCTTAGGGGAGGCGATGGCGGAGGGTTGAGGAACCACCTAGGGACAGCCTACTCATCCTGATGTCAGCGCCCATGTCAGAGCGGGCTGGCTTTGACACCATCAGACATGCTCTCACACTGAAAGGCAGTAATCACAACAGAACAAGAGCCACACTCCCAGCTTCTACTGATCTTGTATAGTAGTGAAGCCCTTTCCACAACAATACCATGGGAGGGAACTGGGGTTACAATCCCAAACATGCACACCAAGTACTATTTCCAGGAAGTGCAATATCTAGGACAGCTGAATAATGTCTAATGTAGGCCCTTTTGGTCAATCAACGTTATTAAAACATGAAATATCAATGTCTACCTCAGCTTTGCCTCTGATTCATTTAGGAACAATACCAAAACTTTGCAGTTAAACATTGAGACACCATGTTTCATGATTCGAGGCAGCTGGTTGGCCCATCCTGTTAGAGCACTGCACTGCTCGAGTGTACTGTATAGCAGGGACTGTGGCCAGCAGCCCTGCGGGGTGACGCATAATTGGCGGGAGCGTTTCCGAGGGAGGGAGGTATTTACTCAGCGGGGTTGTCCGTGTGTCGTCGCACACCATCAACCCCCGCTGGGGAATCGAGCGTCCACAGTCTGTCGGCATAAAAATGGGCACAAAAGTGTCTTCCTCCGACTCACGTCTGTGCGAGCTTAACTTGCAGATTGTGGTGTGAGGAAAAAAAAGCGGCTGCTCATATCACGTGTTTCGGAGGACAGCACGTGCTTGTCTCCTTAATTGACAGCAGAGGTTGCAGTGAGTGCAGCTTAGAATACGATTGGGCATTCCAAATTGGGGAAAATAAATAGGTAAATGCATAAAAAAGTTTCAAGATTTAAAGATTTATTTATTCCATGTGTTCCTAATATAATTTACTGTACTCATTTTATTAAACTTATTACCTAATTAATTTCATGAGTAATGTAGGCTACTAATGGATTCCTGAAGTCCTGAATGAATGCTTACTATTTAGCGGTTCTGTAAATTTAGACATCTCCCATTGGCATGTTCACGCTGAGAGAGTGGGAGAGAGATTTACACCAGGTGCCTCTAAAAAATGTCATTTTTCTGGCGCAGCGAGAACGAGCATTTGCATTAAGTAAATTTACTGCGGCACACGTGTGAACAGATTGCGGAGAGCACACGTTTCAAACCCTATAGCTGTAAATAAGAGACATGAACAGACAAGCACGTCAGCCTTCCCTCGGCTTATTAAATAACGAGGGCACAAGAGTCCCTCCTACTGAACATAAAGCACCTTTGCACTAATCCTGCGATATAACATAATGGAACGGCCCCATTACAATACTTAATGATACGTAGCAGATTGAGAGTTAAACGTCTAAAAGGGCCCACAGACACGTGTGTACCACCCGTTTGCGTCACCGCTGGCTCACCTGCCAAAGGCGGCTATAAAAAAAGACTACGGCTATTCAAAGCCCGGCCGACATAACGACCCTCGACTTTTTCAACTCGGGGAAACTAAAAACGGACCGTATTCAGCAGAACATTTCAACAGAAAGGCCTCTCTGTGTGACACTGACACCGGTGAACCGCTCGCGGCGCGCGTGCAATATGTGTTCTCTCTTGTGCCGTCAGGAGAGCACGATCCTCTTGACAATAAGATGAGAGCCGTACTTGTGCCTGTCCTTCCCGTACCCCGTCCTCCCCTCCCTCCCTGTGGTGAATTGACTATCCCTCACACACACCCGATGTGCTCACCACTCACCGTCTATCCAGCTGCCTGCAGACCTGCTGTCACGTTACAGCTCGTTTCTAAGGAACTGCATGCATCAACCATTCTGTCTGACGAGATCCGCGGTGACAAGAAGGTCAGTAAAGTGCAGGAGGCGACATTCGCCGCTGAATCAAAAGATAAGAAAAGTAGGCTATATTTTCCAGACATGCTATGAGAATATATATATTTCCCCCCACCCTTCATGTCCACACACACACACACACACACACACACATACTTATCATAATCATGGATGCCTCATGCACATCCATGAGAATATATATATATATATCCCCCCACACACTCTCTCTCTCTCTCTCTCACACACACATACATACACACACACACACACACTCTCTCTCTCTCTCTCTCCCACACACACACACACACTCACTCTCTCTCTCTCTCTCTCTCACACTCACTCACACACACACGGATGTGCATGACTCTACCCTTGTAGAATTTAACCTGTGAGAGATCAGCAGCCACTGCTAGATAGCCTGAGGGCCCTCTCTCTTGCCACTCCATGCATTTTATGATCCAGTGGTATCTCCTTACACTGCGAAGGCTATTCTTCCTCAGATTAATGGACAAGCTCCCTAATCATAATTCAGGTTTTCAATGCTCAGGTAACTGCGGCCTATTACACAGGCACGCGTAGGCAACGGAACGGGACGGAACGTCCTGGATAAGGGCACATTACCTGGGATTTGAGATATAAGATGTAAGACTTGGGGATAGATGGCCTGAATGAACAAAGAGCCGCGGAACCAGGGCAGCGCAGCGATCACAGGCGGAATACAGAAACAGAGCGGGGCGGATCAGGCCAGCTCTATTACTGCCTGGCAGTCATTTATCACACCAAAAACATGCCAAACTATACAATCACAAGTTGTTAGCACTCTTCGCTATTAGTTACAAATTCACTCCGAATGAGTGCTGTAAGGTAGACAGATGTTTAAACGCTCAGCTCTGATTTCATTAACTGTTAATTGCACATAGTGCACGTGCCAACAGATTTATAAAAAATATTTTTAGGAACATTTCTCTCAGAATTCTTTCTTTGAGAGCAGAAATGGAAGAAATAACAGAATATTCAAGTGCTCAAGTTCATTTCACAACAAAATAACAAAACAAAGTAATACATATAAATTAAAACAACAGTTATAGCGCTCCCTCCGAGCGAATGTGCAATGCAGACAGCCGCTTAAATGACAATGAAGCACACAGGATTTCTCGCAGATAAGGTAAATGTAAGGTAAATGATGGGCGACGGCGACGCGTTCGATCGCGACAATGCAGTGCGCACTTGTCAACTTTCCAGAAGAGTATCGAGCACGAGAAGTCCTTCTTATGATGCAAGCGCTTGCTGGCGATCGCCGCCCCAGAGATCAAAGGGGCAGGAGCACCATGGCCACTCCACTCCAGACAGCAGGCACATCTGAGAGCCTCCTTCAGCAGCGCTTTGATGGAGAGCCGCCCACTTCATCGCGCCTAATACATTCCGAACACAGTCGACAGCGCTGTCACGCGGGTGCGCTGACGGCTCACGCTGCCGGTTCAACGCAGAGATACGTGGGCATGTCTCCTGTAGCATTGGGACTCAATCGTTTACACGCCGTTCGTGTATACACCTTACATTAGCATCTTATTTATGAAGTGATCGTTATTCACAGTTGAAGGTTGCTCATGCAGGGATACAACGGACTCGACTCACTCATTTCATCCCAAACCATTAACCGGCATGAAAGACAAATATTCCAAGAACCCTGCCACCGTCTGTCACTCAGAAAACGTTCTCGGGTGATTCCATCCTTTTGTTCTTTCTAGAAACAGGCCTCACAGTGTGTGTGTCAGAGTTACCTGTGAGAATAGACTGGATGAGTCAATTGTGTGAGACATGCTTGTGGATTCACAGAGGGCTTTTGAGGGGGGACATGCCACATATTTTACTGACAAGGTTGTTCTCCAATGACAGGAGCTTGACAGTTTTCACACTTTTTTTCCCCAGTCCAGAAAACATACCATTGTGAACACATACTGTCATGACTTGCACTGACATGGGCTACAGACATGGCTTTGTCAGGGCTAAAAATGTATCTTTGCTGTATGTATGACAGGTGTGTGTGTGTGTGTATCACACATCCAGACAAAGAAAATGTCTGGACACATATTGGCAAAGTTGACCCTTACATTAAAAACTGATTCTACATTTACTGTGGCCTATGGGACTTGGTTTCTTTGCTGTTGTGAGTGGTTTGGATCGAACACATCTCTTACATACAAGCAAACACTCCTTTTTGCATTTTCTTCTGGCCACATGTCGTAACGCAATGGCGCAGCGTAAGCGCACAGGTGCTTCACTTACAAATAGGCATACAGTGTCACCTCGTCTGCAGCAGGTGTAGAGAGGGAGTTGAGAAACTGCTATCGGGAGTTCGTAGGGAGGAGGGAAATGAACGATGACGTTGTTGTCTCATCTTTGCGCTGGGTTATTTTCCTTTCGGTTTCGCGTTCTCGTTGAGAGCGTGCGACCTCGATTTTTGACAGCCTCAGAGGAAACTGTGTGCACCCATTTTGTGCTTTTGTTATACTTTTTGTTTGTCCACATAAACAAACTGCGCAGCTGAAACCGAGACAAAGGATACCACGCCAGGCCCTTGGATATGGTCTGAAGACCGGGCTGCCGTGGGCCAAGGATAGCTTTGGACAGCTCGGGTGTGTCTACCTCATCCCGTCTTTTGGAAGCTAGCTCGCCTAGCCCTGGTTTGGTTTCTTTTTTGTGCACACTTGCTACACACACACAACGTCGTTAGACCTCACCCCGTTGGAAATCATGGCCTGCAAAGCACACATTTCAGAGTCTAAGGGGAGGGTCATAACAACTACGGTGTTTGGGTCACAGCTGTTAAGTTGATTAACATATTGATCGGAGTTCATCCAATTAGCTTATCAATACCGAGTCAAAGCAGACTGGTTTAAACATTGGTGCAATAAACCAATTCTGCTATTCATTTTCCGGAAGACAGGGCTCAATCACTGACTCAAAGCACTGCGATTCAACCTCTGTGGACCCCTGTCCACAACCACTGTGACAGGCTTGGCCGATGCAACGACAGACATCGTTCTCAAACGCGGTCCACCGCGTACTGCACAACTGCCATTAGTCACGGCCGCAGTCGTTATCCTCTGGGTTAAACGGCAGTAAGAAAGCTCAGCCAGTTTTAATTGACAGATGTAATTTATCGTTTGCACTCGGTCAGCTTTTTTAAGTGCCCTGTTCCTCAAACTCTAATAGCGGGTTTCAGATACTGTACCAAACAAAGACGGTAAATGTACAGTATACAGAAATTAGAGCAATCTGGGGCTCAGTTTAATCAAATATTTTAATCTGTGCCTTCTTTGAGGGAAAAGTAACATTACAGGGGAGAGGAAGAAGGGCACACAAAAAAATTAATCATGACCACAAAATCAGAATTTTAACATCATGGAAAAATTCTGTCAAGTCTAGTTATGGGTTAACATAACTGGGTCCGTCAATTGAACTTAAAAACCAATAATTAATTTACCCAATGATTAATTTCAGAATATACTGTATGTGAATTTAATTTAATTGTTCCTGAATGAAATGCATGCATTTCAGTGTATACTAACCCCAGAACCATTGTATTGGTATAACCAGAAATACTGTGCCATGGCCATTTTGTCTAGGGTGAGGGCCTGCATTTGGTCTCTCCTGTCTGTAAGCTCTTTTACAGATGTTAGATCTGCTCCGTTGTTTCTGTGCGTGCCACGGGGCCCTTTGTGTGCTGATGGATTGCAAAATGGTGATGGAAAGCAATCTTCTTCCCCCACCTGTCTATCTCTTTGCTCAGATCCTCCCCACTCCACCCAAGCCTGCTCGCTGACCTCTGACCCACCCCCCACTTGGACCTTCCCACCATCAGGAAACTCATCCCATTTCCTGAATCCACTGTCACATTGTCCTCCTCTTTTTTTTGTTACCATTTCTTTATTTCCACAGCTGGGGGGGGGGGGGTGCCTTAGTCCTGGATTCTCATCCCTATCAGCAGTCTGCTTCAAAGCGTAGAAGAAAGACATTCACTTCCTGTCAATCAAAGAAGACATTTTTTCCCCTTGTAGATAATGCGAGTATGATGACATATGCCCAACATTCTAAGCAATGAATCACTGCGGCTTTTAGTAGCGATATGATCACCAGCTCATGATGGAGATATACAGCGCAAGTTTATATCCCCGTCTCAAGGCCGTTACCCAGGAAGTGACACGGAAGAGGGCTGCAAGAACTCACGGATCTCGGGTCTGCCAGTCTCCCCCTGTGCTGTTCTGCAGGGCCTGGGAATAATCCCTAATGATCACGCTACAGTCAGTTCCCCAAGCGAGGACGAAGAGGCCTGCCATTAACTTCCATTAGAAAGCTCAGAAATCCTCATTTTGCCCCCACACAAGATAAAGAATGAAAGTCGAAATCCCAGAGAGCAGCCTCTTCAGAGGGAACCCTAATTTGGCAATTAGTATGCAACGGGAATTTAATTCGGAGGAATACATCGCTAAATTACCCACGGTCGTCTTCCGCTCACTTTTCACCTGGGAGGCACGAATCTATAATTAAAATGTACGCCGCGAGAATCCTAAAGAGGGCAACTCGGGGCACGTGTTCATAAATATGATTCTTTTTTGTGACCGAAGACACGGACAGGTGTGCGACATTGCTCGAATGACTCGATCACCACTGGCTCGTCGTCAGACCAGAACTCCCGTGCTCCGACAGCTTTAATTATTCCAGTGGTTTCAGGGCTTCAGTTAGCTTTGATCCATCCTCTTTTCCCCCAGAAAACTGCTCAAATCGTTAAGTCACTGATGAGCCATTCAATTACTCTTCACCAGAGGTAAGATTTAATATGTTGGCCCTTCACCCTGGCGGAATGAGACATTGTGATATTCATATTAAGAGGTGTCGACACTGTGCCCAAGCATTCGAAATTCTCTGAAAAATTTATCACAATAAAAATAATATATATATAAAAACATATGCCTTAAAAAATATTCCCCTCCCCCAAATGTCTTCCGCATATCAACCAGCAATGTGTGTCTGTGGTCTGAATCGTTTTGTGGGACCTTTTCAGGAAAGAGGAATGGGGAAAATCATGCACTGTAGTCCACGGGGACCGTCTCCAGATCACGGTGAATATATTCCAAGGATCGTTGCCATCTCCGCTCCCCGTGATGGATTTTTCCACAGCGGACTGCCTGCCCAGCACCCACCGCCGTCTGTCTACTCTCCCGAGCCCCTCGGTGCATCCAGCAGCTGTCCTTTCCTCTCAGCTCAGAGGACAGGCAACATGCATTCAGCATCTCACCCCTTACCACACACAGAGCAGACCAAGAGAAACAGATAGATGGAGAGAGAGAGTGAGAGAAGGAGAGAGAGCTAGAGAGATATAAAGCACAGTATAAGGAGCAGGCGGAGATCTATCGGGTAATATAGGCGTGTAGAATGTGATGCAACCCAACGTACAGAACAGGCTGTTCATTATGTTGACTTGCGTCATATTCTACATGCACATTACACCATGGGTAGATCCCTGCCTGCTGGTTTTTATTGCGCTTTATTAACCTTTTCATCATGGTTCATTATTTATTCTACGTATGCCATATTCGGTATGGCGCCATGAAGTCACAACGAGCCTTTTTTTCTGTTCATTAGAGCGATGGAAGGAGGCGGGAGGTTTAAACCAGAGACGGAGATTAAAGACACAGAGTGCGCAGACTGGCTGAGCGACAGCGTCTTCCCCTGCTCAACTGTGGAGGGTGCGAGAGCCGCTCCACACACCCAGTGGGGTTCCCTGGCAGGATGTCCATGACGTTGGCCCAAGCGGTCATTACGAGGGGCCTGTCAACACCGTGGTTGCTGGACAGGGCTCTTAGATGGGGAATTTCAATGAGGTGTTCCCAAAAACCTCAACAACCCGGCAGCAGAGAGTCAAGCTGCAAATACACACAGCGCACATGAATGAATGATGAACGGATATTGGATTTATATAGCGTTTATATTTTTTTCCAGGGAACTCAAGGCGCTAACAACGCTAGGGGCAACTCCCCTCAACCACCACCAATGTGCAGCACCCACCTGGGTGAACGCGATGGTAGCCATAGTGCAAACTCACTGCACACCAGATACACAGTGGAGAGGCGAGGAGGGAGGGAATTAATGAATTAATTCAATGTATGTATATATATTGTCTTGGTTGGGAATTTGGCCAGGACTCCTTTTCGAAAAGCGCTTTTATGGCCACAGAGAGTCAGGACCTCAGTTTTTACCATCCCATCCGAACGACCGAACAACATGGCAGCTTTGGCCGAAAACTGTTCTTCTATCTAAATATAACATAGGCTTAAAAGCCTTCTCCACCTCCACCCGGGTAAACAGAGGGAAATCATAATTTGGCTTCCAAATGAATTCATACGTGCACTTGCGGCATAAAAGGTGGGCAGGGGTTTGGGGCATGCTACAAATGACCCTCCACCTCACAATCCCAGTGAATGAAACTTGTCTGAAACCCTGACAATAGCATGCTTTTATTGCCCATCTCCAATTCAGAGGGTCACTTCAGAGGGTTTTTTTTTGCACGTGAAGCCCAAGTCACTCCCCTCCCTTGTGACCCCTCGGATGAGGAATAGGAAAAAGAACAGTGAGAAGATGATTGACGAGTCGTGCGTGTCTGAGCCAAACGCCCATCAAAATAAGCTGGCTCCACTGTCACGCTCTACCTAATGAAGGCAGGCAGATACTCAGACAGCTGCCAACTGTGAGCTCTGGCCTTCTGATTCAGGTAGTCAGGTTAAACCGAGTGCTAAAAAGTCTTCTAAATGCGCAGCGCTAACTCGGATTCCCTCCCAGCGAAAGAACCTTCCCGCAAGCTCTCGCAGAAAGGTAGAAAAAAAAACAGAGCCAGTGTTTTATGGCGACGTGTTCCCAAGTGGACGTTAATTAGAAAAACAGCTCCTCTTGAGAGCTTCTGAACTGGATTTTGTGGATTTGAGCTCATTTCCCCCCTCTGGTGTGGATCAGAAAGCAGCCGTCGGTCCCGTTCTGAATGGGCTGAGCTGGCTCCGGTTAGCAGCACACCCGTATCTCCTGAGAGCAGGCGGGGCAGAGGAAGGGAATCATCTTTAAGCCCCCTCCGTTTTACGCTCGCACTCCACACGGCTGAGGGAGACTGCGTAACCCTCGACTCACAGTCAGGGCAGTGCGTTTGTCTCTCCCCTTCATCGTTTGCGTTAGATCGTGATGTACAATCGAGGGGGAGGAGAGAGTGCGGGCGTATCCGTTTCTGTCAACAACAATTGTGGCGACGTTCAAATTTACGATCGCCAGATTTAATGGCTTGGGTGACTCACCTCCTCTTCCCTGTTTCCCCCCACTGAAAACAAGGAAGGGAAGACCATTGTGTAAAAGAGAGAAGTGTCAGCATGGGCCCCCATATCTCAGGTCCACAGAGAGGCTATTCCTGAGGGTTTGCTAAACCACTGAATTTATATCCAGGTTCCAGCTTACTTGTGAACGTAAGCACTGCTATCGTTGATAGTGACAGTTCTACTGGCTGTGACATTCACTGGGTTGTGCCTTACATGGACAATTACAATCCGTAACAAGCCACTTTAAAATGTGTACGTTAAAATGCAGTTTTTCCACTAGCAACCCTTTGTGCCAGTTATTTTCACAGTTAATCGTTATGATTGGCTGAGACGGGACCAAAGCTTCTTTTCACTCTGCAGTACACCATCTGGCATTGCATCCAAGGAGAACAATCCATATACACGTGGCACCGGCCAGAAATAGGTACCCAAGTGACCCTGCGGACTGAAACCCTCCAACCCTGTGTGACCCTGCAGCCAGATATGAGCTGCTCTGCCTGGCTGCCGGCCGTAGTCAGCGCTGGCATCACTGCACTGAAAACAGTACGACACGCCAATCAACAACCACAAAGACAATCATTTCTGAACGGCCGAGAATATCTTGGGTTTTGGTGTTGATAAGATGTCATTCCCTGAGAGAACCCTACTCAGTCGTAACAGAATGTGTCTCGAAATGACTTTGATATTCTTCAATCCATCATTTTGGAGGAACGCAAAGCATATAGCAAGTGCAAAAGACAACACATCGTAAGCAAGACCATTCAAGACAGTTAAAGGATTAATGCCATCCCAGAGCTGAAACATGACCAAATAACATGGATATGCATCAAGAGAGGATGATCCTCTCTTTCAAGATCTACAGGACAAAGACCTAACCAATGGTTAAATATCTGTTCCATGTCTGGTATTGTAACTATGTGTTGGGTGTTATTGTCAGCAGCCAGCTAGCTAATCAAGTGTGAATGACACATTAGCCAGCTACACATTTGTTATGAATTTAATTTGCATAAACATGTGAACATTGATTCTGATACTATAGCAACACCACTTTGAATACTATTCTCGTCCTAGCAATCTGTACTGGCTACTTTATCTAGTCTCTTATGTACCCATCTCAAACATATAGCAGAATAGAAGCTGTCAGATTATATGTTTTAAATCTCTCCACAAACTAGCTAAAATGGGAACAAAAGGGAACCAAAAGAAAAAGGCAAATCATGCAAAACCGCTCGCTTCAAAAGTTCCTTCGACTCGAGCGCAGTCCTGCGTTATGAACATTCCTGATTGACTGACCGGAATGATTGGACTGCAAAATGCCCCGTGAGGGACATTGCTGGGTGACAGCTAAATAAACAGTTTATGTTTAGAACACAGATTGCTTCCACTTCGGCAGTGTCATTGTTGACTGGGATACGCGGTTGTCATCGTGATATCTTGCCAGTGGCCAGTGGGTTTTGCCTGCTCTCTGTGAAATGTGTCACAGCCCAAGTTTCCACGAGGGCCCGCCGCAGCTCTTCCTCCGGTGACCCCGAATCCACGCTCGCTGTCGGCCACTAACATGACGTCTCTCTCTCTCTTCCTCTCCCTCTCCCTCTCTCTCTCAAGTGAGCGAGGACTGCGGATGAGAGCTTCCCAGGTGAGATGCTGCGATTCTACCCTTGAGCAAGGTCTTTTTCCACAACCGTTCTTGTAAAATAAAAAATAAAAATCCAGGCGTGTAAATGAGCTTCAAAATGTGTCTGTTTGGAAGATTGTGGGCTCTGGACATCACCATGCATACAAGCACCTAACTAAGCAAATATATAATGCAATAAGTGCTACGCTAGGCTCACGTCAGCCATCGCAGACTGCAGTGCAGGTTTCACACATACCAGGACAGGGGCCATATGGAGTATGTGCGTGTCTGTAACCCTCACACACATTAGGCTCTACAAATGTCACTTAGCTCCTCTCCTCAAAAAAAAAAAAAAGAAGCAAGCACAAGAATTAATGAACACGCAAATGCACCAAAGCACTGCAGCAGGCGACACCTTGCCAAAAGCGCTCTTTGTTTCTTGTTATATGGGAGGGTTCGTGGGACGAGGTAGAGGTAATGAGAGAGTGCTCATTTCTCCATTCTCTAATCAGCCAGCTGGAGAATTAATCTCCTCTGTGGCCACCCCTGAGAGAGGAGGGACGGGTGCTGACCTAGAAATCCCCCCACCCACCCAATTTGCTCTGGGCAGACACCTGCCTCAGACAGAGACGCAAACACACCGCGGCTCGGCGAAACCACATCGCTCTGGAGGAGGCAGCTCAGCACACCCGGCGGGGGAACCTTTTTCCCCCCTTTGCTCCGGAGAGACAGACTCTGTCAGCCGGCACACCCCCCCTCCCCTCCTCCCCCGATATCCCCAGAGAGAATATTACCTCCAGCTGACAGACACACGCCGCACGGGCTACCGCAACACACGGAAACACACTCCGCTGCGTCCTCGGGGGAAATCAGCGCAGTGCGCGCAAAACAAAGAGTCCTGTGCAGAGAGAGCGACTCGCGGGCAGAAGCACACACGGAGGGAGAACGCTCCACTTCCCAGAACCCAGAGAGGGACGGCGATTGAGCGGTAATCGAAGGCAAATCCATAATAATTAACCCCTTACGGAAAGCGGAATTTCCCTTGCCGATGTTTTTAACATTTTCCCCCATAAATGATGACTAGGCCTGATGCGTTTTCAATAAGTGAGGCACTGCAGCTGCCCTGTGCTCCACAAGCTGTGATAATCCCCCAAATCTGTCTGTGTCCATGAGTGGGAGCACAGTTTAACACATGAACAACTCATTAACCCCTGACACATTAGAAGATAAATAAATAGCCCTCACCACACACACGCACGCACACACACACACACACACGCACACACACACACACACACACACACAGACACCTCCAGTGTGAATACAGGGCGCTGAGGTCAGACAAGCCCTCTGGCGGGTGGCCAGCGCGCCACCAGGACCCAGCTGCCAGCGCCAGCCTGTGAAAAGGGTCTCGTGTATACGATACGTTCTCGCATGGCAACGCTCCACACACACCCACACACCCCCCCACACACACACCCCACACACACACACCGCCCCACACACCACCCCAGGGGGCATATCGCTCCTTGCAGATGAGTCCAATCCAATCATTAATCATGCTGCGGCGTCCACGCCGCCCACCCCTGAATGAATCACTTCAAACCGCCGGCCTGTTATTACCAGCACACCGAGGCCCTGCCACCCAGCAGCCCTCCCTGCGTGCTGTTTGTGTTCATACTAGAGCGGATCAGTCGGCTGTCAGGCTTCTGTCACTGTCCGTTTGACTGAAGCTTCCCCGTGGAAAGGAAAGCGTGTGTGATGACCATGACACACTTCATACAACTGTCAGGGTTTGAATTAATTTCCCACAGCTTCAAATTGTTCGTATATATTCCCTGTGCATGGCAAACAGACCAGCTTTGATTTCATTTAAAAAAAAATTATTTTATTAATTTATTTATTCGGCAATTGCTCTTATCCAGACTGACTTGCAGAAAATGGCTGTCAGGGAAGTTGCCGCTTTTAATGTGTTCGATAGGTTGAATGAGGGAAGCACAGGTCTACCATGAAGGCAGGACTGGTGAGAACAAAACCGTCGCTGTCACAAAGATCTATTAAAACAATGGGCATATCCTCTCAATCCATCATCCCAACACAAGCAGCCGAGAAAAGCAGCTGAAGACACAGACAGACACAGAGGACGAAGAGTCACGTCAAACTTTTATTGAGACAACGTCAATAGCTTGAAAGTGACTTCCAGGACGAATTCAATGTGTGTGAACCCTGACCTCTGACCCCTCTTAACCCCGTGCTGGGCCATCTCTGATGACACATGCTTCTCCAGCCCTTGGCCCCCTGCTGGCTCCCTGTCTGTGCCCATCTCTCACTCTTCAGCATATATAATGAATGAAATGCCCTTTTCTGTTTGCAAAGTGATGCTCCCTGGACTGTCAAGATCTCTGACAGGAAATCAAGGAAGTGTGCCTTCATAAATATTTAGAGGGGCCGTCATGAAAATTTAAGGCGCAGAAAACTGCTGCCACACCAAGATTGCCTTCGTGCTGCACAATAATTAAGACTATCTGTTTATGTACATTATTTATTGAGCATCCTGCATGTGGATTGTTTTGTTTATTTTTAAGGCAAATCTAGCACAGTTGCCTTCTGGCACATAACCTCCAAGCGCAATTAGCTTAGGCGCAGGGTTTTATTTTGGGCTTATTGGCAATCGTAACAGGTCGAGGGCAGACAGATCTTTACTTTACTTAAGAGCAAAGAAGCTTTAGTTAAAAATGATTGATTTTAAAAGAGTAATGTTTGACGAATACGATTTGCGTATGCAGTTGTATGCGGCTGTGTGTCCAGATGGTGAAGGATATACTGCAGATGAGACTCAGAGGCCAGTCCTTATTTAAAAGAAAATCAATAGGTTTTGATTTCAAGAGGTGGAAAACCTATATGATAGAACACCGGAGTTAAGACAGCCTGTGACAAAGGCAAGGAGGGCCAACAGCACTGGGTCTGCTGGGAATCTGCTCTGTGGGCCTACAGGAAGCAAAAGGGGAGTGCTGCTTTAAAGAGAGTTTATTTCATGTTTACTTGAAGTCAAGCGAATATGGAAAAAATGAAAGAATAAAAAATAAAAAAAAAACTATCTGGGAGGGATAATAGACAAGTCACATTAGATAGAGAAAATGAGCAAAACGACATTTTCACACACCCACTGGCCCCTCGCTGTCTGTGCCTCAGTCTCTTAGTGTGGGACTGGTGCTCTAGTGCTTTGCCAGAAGCCAGAGGCTGAGCCTGACCTTACACCCCAAAACAAGACGAGGGCCAGGAACAGCACCCCTCCCTTTCACTTGGCATGAAGTGATGAAGTGAAGTGATCTAATAAATTAATCAAATTTCTCACGATGTTGTGACAAGGAATACAGGAAAATAAATTGACGTCTTAATAAATAACCCAAACTAGGTTATTATGGGCAGTAACCACATAGCCCCATGGCAAGAAACAGATATTCATATAAACTGAATTCATAATCCAGTCAGATATCCCATTATGAAGTCCAAAATATACACCAATCAACAATTGAGTAAGTTTAGAGGCAGTGTAGTGTAATGGTTAGGGAACTGGACTCAGAGGTTGCTGGTTCAATTCCCAGGTGGGGCACTGCCATTGTACCCTTAAGCAAGGTACTTAACCTGAATTGCTTCAGTAAAATATCCAGCTGTATAAATCGATTGTATGTAAAAAAATTAAACTTTGTAAGTCGCTCTGGATAAGAGCATCTGCTAAATGCCTAAAATGTAAATGTAAAAAAATATCTCCTGATATTATATACGTTAGATACGTAGTCCATTGATTGGATATCTTTATCGAAGAAATAGGCTGCATTGTAATGATATAGATGTCATCTTGGCCAAGTAAGCAATAATATGCTGTAACAACTCCTAATTTTAGAATAAACTAATTGATAACGAATTACAGTTACTCTCGTTGAGAAACAGCTATGTTGGGCTCGTTACAAACTCATTCGTGAGTTACTGGTAAAGCAAACAGTATGTGGACCATCTGATGTGCTGTTGATGGAAAATGACTTCATTCACTCAGGCGCATTCATGCCCAAGGCTTTGTGCAGAAAATGTACAAAAAACTCCTTGATTGTCAACATTGTATGAAATTCAAACATTTAATTTGTCATATTCAGTCAATGTTTTGTTAAACTACATGACCACAAACAAGCGGGTACGTAAAGCATAGCCAACCAAAACATTGCCAACGACATTTTGGTGCAACCCCTGGAGTGTCACATTTTAAAAAGATTTTTTTAAAATCCTGCGATATCATGTGTGCTCAGCCGAACGTTAATGCTTATTCACGCGACTTTATAATAGATTAGCCTGCAGACAAATGCACTGCGAGTAATCTAGTAACTTTTCCCGTAATTGCACAATAATGAAAAAACTGCGCAAACGTCACTGAAGTGTGAAGTGTGGTGATACAGAATATCCCATCACTCGACTCTCAGTTTAGCATCGTTGTGTGTATTTGGAACATCTGGAGCCTGTTCAGTGTGAACATGTGGGACATTAGTTTACTGGTTAGTGGAACAGTATTTGTGACCTTCCTTCTGCTTGTTGTAGATATAAAATAATCTGCGCTGCGTGGACCGCACACGCTCGCGTAAAACAGTGTTATATTGACAGCATATAGGTTTAAATACTTACGGAAAATCCTGCCCAGAACGGACAAGAATGCCTGACCCTGGGCGAGGTAGTAAGAGCCAACGCAGCGAAGCTGACGGCCAAAATCAGACTCCCCAAGACCATCTGAGAAACTCCGAGAGAAAGCATGATCCGGGTCCGAGTCCGGAACTCCCTGAGGCGCGAGAGGCTTCGGGACAGGGACGTGGGGCTGAGCGAGCGGCCCCTGGGCAACGCGCTCACTGGCATTGCTGTGACGAGCTGGACTACAAAAACTGGAAATATTCTTTCAACTTTAATCAGAGCACCCGCAAACAACGTCAGTTAATAACGCCAAGTAGAAAGATTTGGGGGTTTTTTTAAAGAAAAAAGCGTTTCAATCCCAGAATTATCGACGTAGTCTACAAATGTAGAAAAAGAGAGTAACATCAGCCCCAAAATATCAGCGTTGTCAAATGTACGTACACACATTTGAATGAAAACACGTAGTTCTCAGTTCCTATCTGTGAAAAAAAGAAGAGGAGGGGGGACACCAATTAGCTTGTATCATCCAAATCCATTTCAACCGCTGAACTGCAAAGGTGACCAGAATTGTAAAGGTGACAAAAAAGCTTGAGCATAGTCCAAATCACAGAGTCCGCGGGGATTCATCTTGCTTCCTGGTGCATTTGGTAAAGGACGCGATTTAAAGTATCTTGCACCATCGCTCCGCTGTTCGTGAAGGGTTGAAGACTGGCTGGTGAAGAATTGTCGAACGAGAGGACATTCAACTGCTTGAGTGAAAAAGAGGAAAAAACGAGTAGGCTACATATGGCAAAGAACGGCTGACAGGAGACAGAACCTGCCGCGTCCGGCTCTCTTATGTTTTTATTGCCGCAGTTGTCAAAAGATGAACCTGCGAGTAATCCTCTCAGTCGGTGTTTTACTCCCCGCAGATGAGCATTTTAGACGAATATTCCCTAAGCAGAGATACATCAGCTAATGAGACGCACGTTATTATCAGTTCTGTCTCTCCCTCTCTCTCACACGCACGCACACTCACTCACTCTCTCAAACACACACGCACGCACAGTGTCTGCATGCCGTTGATTCGTGTATTGTAGCCCACGGTTGGGCGGAGACTGGGAGAGAGAAACGCACTCCGGTCAGTCAGATGTAGGAAGGGAAAGCGAAGCAGTGCATGTGTCGCAGGGAGGCTGGGCGCAAAATTAGGCTGCAACATGTATTCAGTTAGAATGTTAAGAAAAAACGTTTCGGTTTTTATGAAAATTGGGGACTGTCCACTCTGGATTTCATTCTGAATGCCACATTGATTCGATTTGCATATCATTTTTACTTCTATTTAGCCTAAGAGTGATTGAACCGAGTTTAGTTCGGGTAAAATGATCAGGTAAGTTCAGAGACCACAAAGAAAGACATGGAAATGGAAATGGAAATAAATGTAGCAAAAACATTACATTCGTAGCATCCGTGGTTTTAAAAACGTTAGCCTGTGGCAGTCACTGATAATAGTATAACTAAAATATCAAGATAGGCTACTGGTGTATTCATTTTCTTTATATCAACAAACTGCTGAGAATATGCTACTACAAATAAGACTACGCTTCTATTCACTTAAATTGTATAGGCTAAAGATGGTGCCAGTCTCAAATCTCATTAAAACTACTCATATCGCCCGTGGCTACTCACAACAACTCACTAGTGTAATTTATCTGCACAGGTCAATTCCCCTTGTTCCCACGCTGCTGTGGAGACGTGTAGACAGATCATTATTTTGGACTGCTCGAGAAAAAACCCCACAATCTTTAAAGGCAACTAAAATATGTAAACACATTTGGAATTTTGTATGAAAACTACAGGCATTACGGGCCACGACCTTTCACGAGCCTGCTAAAAACGCGTAGAAACCGGAAAGGAACAATGGGGTCATAGTTTGTGTCTCTATTGAGGAGATGTGACGGTCCGAGGGAAAGAGAAATTACGGGAAATCGACTTGGCAAATATAACTTTAACATAGTATCCAATGCAATTCAATGCAGCTTAACAGCTCACCTGATCCAGGTCAGGGCTTCCACCATCCCGCATTTTTGTTTGTCCAGTTCCTCATTAAGGTGATTCGTTTTACATTCTTGGACACGTGGTGGTGCAGAAATTACGCATCTGAAACCACATACCTGATACCATCCTATATTCTAACTAGCGCAAGCTAACTTTTCACCCAATCAAACCGTTTAATTAATATTACTGCAAATAAGATGGCCAGTGTCAGTGTCAAGCGTTTTCGAGTCATGACACGGATATTCGTGAAAAGTTTTTTTCCGTCATTGCAAACCTTGGAACTATTGTACTTGAAGAAGGTAAATTAACATCTGCACATTGAAAGTGTGATACGGGAATCACACATACAGTACTATACAGCAATTTCCACAATGTAAGTAAGTTCACAATGTGGGGTAAGTTAAGGGTAATATCACATATCTACCCTAGGCATCCGACATGTATTACAGTAGGCTACAGCACACCAGTAGTTAATATCTCAAAGTATATTAAAGGATCATTAAAAAGTTAACTTAACTATATTATGTATGTGCTTTTATGTGCATATCTAATAGCGCAACAAAATGCCCATAAATAAATTAATATTTTGTAAGCGTTACCTTAAATGCTCATGAACTATCGCTGAATTAATTTCAGCAGGAACATAAACAAGCCTATTATTTCTCCTCTGCAAAAAATATTTTTCTATTTTCTACACAAAATGTTAAAGGTTTTCCACAATGACACAAACCCCAATTAGCAGTTCTAATTTGATCTGCCAAGTGAAAAAAAAGGCAACTGTGACACATTTCAACGAGAAAAGATGAAAATGCGTTATACCCTATATATGCCTTCTTGCTAGGATTTAAGTGCTTTGAAGGCTTTCAAAATGTAGAGGTAATGACCCCCCAAAGACTAGAAGTTCACACAACTGGCTCCTCAAAAGGTGCTAAAACAGATGCGAGAATTGATTTTCTCTGGTTACATTTTACTCCAAGGCGCCATCTGCTGTCGTGAGGATGAAACTGCTCCTGACTTGCAACATTACAAACATCCTGAAAATTCTAAAACATTCAGTACTGTACTTTCAGCTTTGTGTGGATCTGTAAAATGTACACACGCACACCCTTCACCTATAGCCAAGGTGCAGGTTTCTTAACCTGAATTGTTTCATAAACGTTTCTGCTACATGAATGGACATTAAAGACACCCAAGGTACCAGCGTCTTATAACCGAATGCATAAATACATACACAAATCAATTGTCCTTACCCTTTACCTGCAGTTCAAAAGAAGTCCTGCCACATAACGAACTAAAGTAAAATTGTACCCAGCGAAAGCACAATGCCGTTTACTTTAAAAATGATTTTATTAATCAATACAGTGATATACTTAGAAATGTGTTGCAAAGAAAAAAAAATGAAAACAAAAAAACAAACAAAAAAAGAATTATCAGCCACACGTGAAGAAAAGCTAATATCTGATTGAAGCCTGTGTTATACATCTAAAGAAAATAGTACTGATGTGCCATAATAAATTGTCTATTAGTACAAAAATACATTTCAGGGCACACAATACAGCATCCAGTATCACAAATAAATGAAGGGGCCACTTCTCAAAGCAGACCCTTTTAAAGTACACGTCGTTTAAATTATTTAAACCAAGCACTTTTTTTTTCTTTTGTAAATAAGCATACAAAGGTTTTGTGACCGTTAAAAATGTTTACATGTAGTGTGTATATACTGGTAGAAAAGTCAGATTTATTACTGATAAGTTACAAGTTCCAAGGCTCAAGGGTATAACCGGAATACAAAGATAACCAATTTAAATTTTATTTCTTTTTCCTTTTTTTAGAAACCTTTTTTCTCAGTTTAGTTTTTATACAAAATAACAAAGACATACAAAAGTTCATTTACAAACCAAGAACCAAGGCCATATATGCTAGCATTATGTACAGCCACGTTTTCAACACTTTAGTGTTTCCATTTTTTAATATTTCATATGCATAGCAGAAAAGGAGAGCTTCCCTTTTCCTCAGCCTTGATTTTTCTCATGTGCTAAACCCAAGTTTATTTATACAGCGGGTTGACAAAATGGCAAAAAGACACCTCCTTACTTTTTTTATTCCATAATTTATCATAACTTAAAAAAAATCAAAAGTATTTTGGGTACTGAAAAAAGTGAATAATATGCAGATAAGGCATCACTGCTTGTTAGTGTAAGATGGAGACTATGTGTGTTGGACTGAGCAGGCTTCGGGACCTGAGTCATAGCACATGCATAGATCTCTAGACAGCAGGAGAGTTCTGATGTTAAAAAAACCAACAACATAAAAGTCAGTCTGCTTATTGAGAAGGTAAAACAGTTTAAAAAATAATAATTCTAAAGAGAGAGACAGCCGGTTGGCGGTACGACGTGGATCAGTAAATCCGTTCGCAACGCGTCGGCCTCGTTTTTTAGTTTTTCTCCATCTTGTCTTTTCAAGTCTTCAGAACGCTTGCCGTCTTCATTATCACACGTTTGTGTGGCACAGCAATCCCAAACCTTCACAAATCCGCCAAAATGAAAATAAATGTGACTACAGTCCTCACCTGTGCAACTAATGGCAACGAAAAAATGCTATTTGCAATATTATTGACATATTATTACTAAAATTCCATATGTGTGTAAATATGTGTGCATATATACACATAAGAGATGTATATATATACATACATAAATACACACATATATTCCACTTCTCTTTTAAAATATCCTTCTAATTAATGATGAATGGAAAGTTGTCACAAAGCAGTTTTTTTTGTCAGAGACTAGGAAAACTTGGCTTGAAATCAGATTCAGCAGTCTGTGGCACTGGGCATGCATTCCAACAATGGTTCAAGAGTTTTCTTAAATTTTATTTTTGTCTTTTTTTTTGCGAGCCTTTAAAGCACCAAAAAAAAAAAAAAAAAAGAAAAAAAGAAAAAAAAGAAGAGAACAGCACTTCGAATGTTAGCCTCCGTCGTTCCTCTTGTGGTATTCGTGGGGGTGCAGTAAACGTCGTCGGACAGCCAAGGGTTAATACTTCATTGAGTGGTGTGGGGGGAGTGGAGTGGGGGGGGGGGTTTTCACATTCAGTAACAGACCAGCTGTTCCCCTCTTCAGAAGTGGTCGATGAGCACGGACACGCAGTTTGCTCCCACCAGATAGTTGGGGTCTCCTGGGAGAGATTTGTTCTGCCAGCTCTTGGGGTCACCTAGAGGGAAGGTACGAGAGGGAGAGAGACAAAGAGAAAGAGAGAGAGGGAGAAAGAGAGCGAGAGAAGGGGACAAAATTCAATTATAGCAAGAGGGAAAAGGAATGATGTCAGCTGAAATCTGCATTTAATAAATTACCCCATACTTTAATACATACTCAAACAGCTTCTTTTCAATTAATACCAGGTACGTGCTGACCCCCGCAATACGGTTTCAAGGGCCAGAACTGAGTGTAATCAAAACGTGTGTACCACCTGCAACCTTGTGACATTACCAAGCTGTGGAGTAAGAGCAAGAGCTTTCATACCAAGTTTGCTTGACATATTGGGGGGTTCCAGCAATACGGTACCATCAGCTCCAGTCCACACAGGCCCATAGACCTCAGGAAGGGTGTGGCGTAGCGCCTGGCTAGCGTGTGGCTGTTCTGGACCTTTTGTTCATTTTCAAAAGACTGAATTCTTTTACATTTGGGTTTGCTTTTGTCAGGAGCAAATGTGGAGGAGGATGAGGTGTCTGAAACTGAGACGCACGCGTCAGTTCACCGGACTCCACCTTCACAGTTTGGTGCCCTTTTTAGGCCAGTTCATTACCAATTGAAATTGAATGTTTTCGGTGAGCCAACGTCGCGAACGTACACAAGCGCACGTTCAAATGTTCGGCTGTCTTAATTTGCGCCCTTGTGCGCTTACGTCAGTCTTAAAAAAAACTAAAAACAATCGAACAGTCAAACAAACTAGATGTGAAAGTGGCCTACGGTTATGCAATTAGCGGTCTGTGAGTTGGTCACAGTTTGGCAAGTCATGCGCGTCACACAAAAACGGACACAGCCGCAGACTGTGCCTCAAACGCAGCACAGCAGTTTCCTGGTACTGCTTCAATTTTTCATTAAAATGTGTTCTGGTATTGCTGCACACTGATATATAATACATGGTTTAGCATTCAATTGAGCATTAAGCTGGGACTGACAGTCCAACATTTCCTCACACATCACATTTCACCGCTGTAGCACTGCACAGGACATTGTGGTGTCATATAATCACACCCCTTCCCTTTAAGCAACCAGGCCACACAAAATAAAGGGGAGGTTCATGAGGTTGCCAGATCAGACCGCTTCATCAGCAAAATGTTTGCTGTAAACTGCATTTTTTTTCTCACAGTTAAGCGTGAATAGAATTTGAAGGGTTAAAAAGGCAAGAGTTAAAAGTGAAGAGGGTTAAAAATGGAGAGAGGAGAGATTCCAGAGAGCAGAAGCACGCGCTCAACCACGGCGGGCCCTGGGATGGGGCTGCTCGCAATTCCCACAATGCCCCTGGAACAGAAATCGCAATTAAAAAAGCTTCTCGCAGTTCAAAGCCCAATTTGAGAATGGAGTCAGAGCCCGGGACGGCGAGTGGGAGTCTACATGAAAGGGAAGGAGAGGTCTTGTTTTACACAGAGAGGATTAAACTCCGGCCCTGTAATCTACTCACACTGAAGCGCGACAACAAATGAGGCCGCCGTCCCGTTTACACTTTGTAGTCCGGCGCTAAACGTGCTAATTAGCGGCTGATCCTTGGCACGCAAGGTTTACAGTAAACGAACGCAGAGGCGGGAGACAGCCTTCCTATTCTCGCAGCAGGAGCAGAACGCACTGAAATAACTCACGCCTCACGATCTACAAAAGTGATGCGGGATATGGAAGATGTGATGCAGGTGAGTGACAGTCATGCAAATAAGTGTTGCGTTTTAGTGTCGGTATTAGTGTGAGAAGAACAGCTGTCCTTCCCCCCTGGAACAATGAGGTTAGACGCCATTTGTTTTTGTCGTAACCTGCACGTATGTGTGGACGCTGTTGTGGTCAAGAGCCGATCGGTTCATCGTGAATGATCATGAGAATAGACAAACGGCAGTGTAGTGTAATGGTTAGGGAGCTGGGCTTGTAACTCAGAGGTTGCTGGTTCAATTCCTAGGTGGAGCACTGCCGTTGTACCCTTGAGCAAGGCACTTAACCTGAATTGCTTCAGTAAAAATATCCAGCTGTATAAATGGATTGTATGTAAAGATATGTGAACTGTAAGTCGCTCTGGATAAGAGCGTCTGCTAAATGCCTAAAATGTTAAATGTAAATGTACAAACGGGGGACAAGAAAAAGACAAAGACAAACGAACAGATAAAGAGATGTTTAACGTTGAAAATAAAAGCAGTGAGAAGAGGCCTTGATCTGGAAACCGCATGAAGTGAATTAAAAAACCCAGGAAAAGCATGAAAACGAAACGAAATGAACACAAATCTCCCAGAGCTTGACCCAGACCCTGCCACCAGTTCATTTCAAACAGCATCCCCCCCAAAGACCCACAACCAAAACAAGGACAGAGGAAGGCCAGCGTACCCGACGAGGAGTCGGAGGATTTTAGAGCAAAAGACCAACCGTCGGGGGTCATAGACGCACAGTGAGGTAAGCGCAGCTCCACCGGCTTCTGGAACTTGAGCCCGTGAGGGCCGCACATGACCAGGGGGCTGAGCAGAGTCTCTCCTGTGGACGCACACACACACAGGAACAGCATGTCATAGGACAAGTAGCGCACAGACCCCGCCTCCAACACTGCACATAACCCCACCCTTAACCCCGCCCCCCACCCATAACCACACCCCTCAGGTCACTCAGTCTGATGGTGTTCTTCACATAGATTTAAAAACGTAGATGCCAAATTGGCGCGGGCAAGATCCGCGTCTAAACAAACGCATGTGTATTGAGAGATGCAGACTCCCCCCGATAAAATATACGTGTTTGTTTAGACGCGGATCTTGCCTGCGCCAGTATGGCAGCCGCACAGACGTATCTGAACGGGGTGAATGAGGCATCTACGTATTTATATCTATGGTTCTTCCTCTCCACACTGCTAGTATTCGTAACAAACAGCAGGGAGTTTTATGACGTGAGTGTGGTGAAAACAAACCAGGGGACGACAAATAGGTTCGTCCACAGCCTAAAGTGAGAGGAAATGTAGAAAACAACAATAAACTAAACACTACAACGTCACAAAACAACTTTTACGTGCGTCCCCCGTCTGAACACGGTGTTGGTGACAGAGCCAGTGTTTACAGGCTACACAAGCTCTAATGAGGCGTCTGGCTGCCTAATTAGGAACACATAAAATGTGTGAATCAGGGGTTTGAGTGAAATGAGGGCTGACTCCATAAACACAATTCTTTTTGTCACCCAATCCACGGTTTACAACGTTTGACTTAAGCGAGCGCCAATGAGTCGTGCCTGCTGTTTGTTGTTTTCTTGGCTTCGGATACAGGCAAATAAAAGCAGAAGAAAGCGGCCATTGAAAGGCCGCTGGCACTGACCCTTGTCCTTGTCGAGCGGTGGCAGGATGCTGTTGTCCCTGCAGACCTTGAAGTAGATCTCCTGCTCCACGCCCTCGGGGATGGCTCCCTGGGGGATGATGATGCTGACGCCCGTCTCGATGGAGCTCAGCACGCCGCCGTTGCTGTTGAAGACGCCGCGCGCCGTCGCCACCACCGTGTGCCCGTCGTCCTCCTCGTCGTCCTCCAGCGCGCTCGGGCTGCAGGGAGAAACCGCCGGGTCACAAACCGCTGGGTCACAAACCACAGAGTCATGGGGCCTCCCGGGGGGTCTAGTGGTTACAACGTTCGACGCTGCCCACTGCGACTGGGGTTCGATTCCACCGGCCGCGCCAGAGTCGGCTCTGGCCGGGAGTGCCACCAGGGGGCGGCAATTGGCTGTCCGCCCCAGGGAGGGGGGGATGGAACTTAAAAGCAACTTTTAATTAAAGGCTATAGGCAGGGGTCCACGTAAGTGGTACGCCAGTATGCATTCGCGTTCTCAAACGTTAATGCGTGCGTCAGCTCACCTGCTAAACGCTCATTTGCGTACAAAGCAAGACGACAAACTCGGGGTGGGGGCATCGAGAACGCTTTTAAAACAGGTATTACTATTGATACTGGGGTCTTGAGCATGGCTTTGAATCCTCTCCCATTTCCTTGCCAACAGACACATTCTGCCACCCCTGAGAGCAGACAGTGCCCAGCCAAAGTTCAATGCCCACCCCTGTAAGAGGCAGCAGCCCTCCGTACCTGACTGGGATGGCCTTGGGCACAGCGTTGATGTTGTTGTGGTGGTACTTGGGCCTGTTGTCCATGGTGCGGGTGAACGTGTCCAGGCCGCTGTCCAGCTCGGCGGGCTGCGGGGAGCTCGGGGGCTTGGCGCCGTTGGCCGGGCCCGCGGGCTTGGGCTCGGCCTTGGGCTGCGCGTCATTGGGCAGCAGGTTGTGGTTGAACTTGGGGCTCTCAAACTTGCGCTCGAAGGGCCGGGCAGAGCTGGTGTAAGGCTTGGGCACGTAGCGGTTGTAGCTGGAGGTGGCCGGCCCGCCCGGGGGCTTGGGGGGCGGGTCGGTGCCGTTCACCGGCGACTTCTCGGGGAAGCTCTTCTGGGGCAGGTAGTTGCCCTGCACCATGTCCTCTCTGCTGCTGGGCCTCGGCGCCGACGGCTCAGGCTTGGACTTCGGGGAGCCGTGAGGCTCGGGAACGGGGCTCACTGCGGAACGGACAGGGGGAAAGGTCCACATGACACCCGACTACCCAGTGCAGTCAAGCCATCCTGATCCTTTTAGAATAAACACCGGCATATCTAAACTCTGTAGAAACCACGGCCCGCATTCATAATGCTTCTCAGAGTTGGAAAGCTGATCTAGGATCAGTTTTCCCTTTGAGCTTATAATGGAGAAGGTTGGGATATGACACGGGGAAACCTGATCGTAGATCAGCTCTCCTACTCTGAGAGGCATTATGAATGCGGGCCTTGGGTTCTAGAGACCCCCTTAGCTGTGTATGTGCTGGTATAATGCAACTCAATACGCTCATCTGCATTTCAACTGATTGAGTCTCACCTACAGCTGAACTGCTGCTCACCACGGAACAACATTGAACTTTTCACCTGCATCTGCTTCTATCGAGTTTGCTTGTGAATAAATGAGCAGGATCGATCTCCGAATTTGCTTGCCAGCTTGTGATGAACGAAGAGATATGCTCGTGCATTTCAAATCCCTGCTTTGGAGCGATCATGATAAGAAAAGGTCACGGCAAACGATGCAGAATATAAATATCTATTTTAACATAAATGACCCATAATGTGTGAAACGGTCCACGATGCCACAGCAGGAATATGTAATGGCATGGTATTTCACTCAGGAAGAACAACACACATAAACACTAACACAGTCAGCATTCACAATGCCCTGACAACAGAGAGGACCTCCACTGTCCCATAAAGCATTGCACAAACAAAAATACACATTTTGGGGAATTCATATTTTCGGCAAATACATTTCTGTCACCATAGGACCCCACACCAAAAAACAGATAAGCGCGTGAACCACTGTAACAATGAATCGGATGGTTTCTATTTATTGGCTGTGAAAAAATAATTACCTTGCCGGAAAAGACACCTAGAAATGGTGCGATGGTGAATGTAGGCACAGTTACACTACATTACATTGGCATAGGCATTTAGCAGACGCTCCTTTCCAGAGCGACTTAGATGTGCATTAATACATGGTATGATCAATCATTGTCCGCGCAAGAGATCAGTGCAGTAATACAGCAATAGACAGGGGTGTGCATAAGTGGTACGCCAGTACGCATTCGCGTCCTCAAACGTTAATTGCGTAGCAAGCAAGACGACAAACTTTTGAAACACCCGCGACTTTAAGTTTGATCAGTCCATCACTGGTAAGTTAATCAACTTAGTTAGTTAGTTAGTTAATTAACTTACCAGTGATCGACTGATCAAACTTGGTACGCAATTAACTTTTGAAGACGCGAATGCATACTGGCGTACCACTTACGTGCACCCCTGGTAATAGACATAAATGTTGGCAGCTGCATACCATACCTGCCACACCGGGAAGGAAAAGGTTCGTATATTTTGACAGTAGACTCCATGAGCTGTGTGTTTTACATCCACTCCTGCTGTAGGAAGGACATTGCGGGTGGGGCTCACCTTCGGGGGTGGCGGGTTTGGGGAGTGTGGCGGGCGGGGCGGCTGGGCCGGGCTGGCTGTACTGCGTCGGGGGCGGGGTCGGGGTCGCCTGGGGGGGCACAGGGCTCGTCTTCTCCCCCGACTCCGGCCTGGGACAAACACAGGGGCGTGAGAACCGCGCGCGCTCAGGCTCTGCTCCACCACAGCGTCCATACAGCTCCAATGTGCAGACACCCGGTCGGGAGCGATGGACACAGGCACGCATACGGCAGCTAACGGACTGTGCACATACACTGAACAAGCTCCAGGCTAGAGGACAGCCACCACACATCACTGCATGCCAATCACAGAGGGAATCATAATCATAATATTAATAATAACAACGCTAATGAAATAATATTACTAATAATAATAGTAATAATAATCATAGAAGAATTTCAGGGATCAATAATGAAAAACAAAGGCTAAGTGGACTCGTGTAGACTATCTATCATGTAAAATAGTCTTTAAAGACTATTAATGACTGTAGAGATCAGAGAATTAGAGATTACACAATATTCCAAAACACATGAGGGCCTACAGCGATCCCTACACACGGCAAACCAAGCAAAGTAGTGAGTGGGAACGATACCGGTGCAACTTTGGTGCAGCGTGGCGCAGCTCGGTGCTGTAAATTGAGCTCAGTTCGTGTGGTGTCACAGCGAGATTAGAGGGGTGCATTAAAACCGCACAAAACTGCTCCAGCCAATCCCCATGCAGATGCTGTGCGTCTCCGGGAGACGCAGAAACAGGCGCCGGGCAGAATGCGGCCCGCAAAGAACGCGTGCTGTACTCAACGATGCGGCAAGGCCCAGGAAGGCAGTTGAGTCTTACCACGTTTGACTCCTTTTCAGGTGGTCAAAGGTAGCGTATGTGCCAAGATATCTACTGGGAGGGGGGAGGGTCATGGTGACAACATGGAACAGACATATGAAGGAAGGATGATGTGACACAACAGAAAAGGAGAAAGAAAGATAAACGCTTCTCCAGTGCGTAAAGGGACACAGAGGTAGAGGCATATTAGACTGGACAGCTTGCAGAGAGTGGGTGAAGACATTAGCGAAAGCCGCTCTCAATAGACACCAAGGTTGCATATTCACGGCGCTGCACTAATGAATTAAGGGACCTCCCTGGTGGTGCTCATTAACTGCAGCTAGCTGGCTCACTCATTCGGTCTCTCTCTCTCGGTCTCTCTCTACACTGTTCCTTGAGTGCTTATGAATGATTGTACAACATCTGCAGCAGCGATGGACTCCCCCCTTTCAACAACAAAACCTGCCTTTTCACTTGGCCACTAATACCTAACAATACACTCAATATAGCTACACTCTATATATTCTACAGAAACTCATATAGCTATACACCATGACACTTAATGCTCCACACTTAATGGGCCACACTTGATTTTTCATTCAAATCTCTGCTGCCAACACAGCCCTTTCTGGTTTCTGGACACGTTTCAGTGCTGGGGAAGCTCAAGGTTAATGGTCCTTGGCAGTGAACACTCACCGGAGGGGGCACGGTCGAGTGCCAGGGCCTAAGGGCCTTTCAGGGGTGCCAGCGATTCAGGGGTACAGTGTGCTGGAGCAAGTGACAATAACCAGCTTCCACCACTGCGTTTAACCTCTCATGGGAGCCACCTTCAAAGCAGACCCCTGGAGAGAGAGCGTGTGGCGTTGCCGGGTGTAAACCGGTGTGTGCCTCAAACGCAGACCTACACCAGAGAGCACTCTCGCGTGGTGACGGGTGGGCCTGCTCCAGGCCACTGAACCTGGGGGGGTAGGAGGGGCCCTGCTGCTTTCAACGGTAAATCCCCATTAGGATGTGGAAACCAGAGCCGTGCGGGTTTGGGACCATCGTGGAGCACAATCGGGGCCTAACCCCGCCCGCCTCCCCTCCCCCCACCCCACCCCCTACACTGTAATAAGCGAGTTTCAGTAAAGACTCTCAGGAAATGCACATCCATATTTGAGCGAAAAAAGGAAATGACAGAAGGAGCCAACCCACACTGCCACAAAACCAACTAAAGTAAATAGTAAAAATGTGGAATAAAAACAACACTGACTAACCTACACGGGACAAAAGGATGCCAATGCTCCAGTAAAGCCTGTTTAAGGCCATCTCTACTATAGTTGCCTGACAGTGGAAAAGCAGGCCCACTGTTTCTCCCCAGTCGTGCTCCAGGCTCATCTCATGTGGGACGGGTCGCTCACCTGGAGTAGTTCTGCACGGGCTGGGTGAGCGCCGGCTTGGGCTGGGGGGCGGGCTTGCTGTCGAAGCTGCGGCGGTCGAAGTAGGACAGCTGCTTCCTGTAGTACTCCTCATCCTCGTCGGGGTCGTAGTGGTTGGCCCGCACGATGTCCTCGGCCGCCTTGGGCCTCTGGGGCTCCGGGGCCCTGAGGGGAGAACGGGCACAGAGAGGCTCACAGGAGGTCCCCCAAACGCACGCAAATGTCGTCCAGACGTCATCCGAGCCCTAGGACATCCCTTCTCACGTCCCTGCACAGACGAGTGGAACGGTGCGTTTCCAGGGTGCTGGAGCCGGGGACACGTTTGGGACTCGAGGGGCCTTTCCAGCACCGCCTCACTGCTCACTGCACAGCAGAGAGAGCCAAGCACTGCAGACTCTCTCTCTTAGCAAAGCTGTTCAACCTGCAAGAAGCTGGAAACTGTGCTGCGGCCGAAGTGTTAGCGCATGGCCACTAGAGGGAGCTCTGAGATTAACATGACAGATGGAAGTGAAATAGGGGGCACTCAAATAAAACAGCTGCGCTGGTGAAAACCTTTTATTATATAATTAATATTTTATTATTATTACTCACCTGGCAAACCGTTAGACTGAAAGTATGAGACGTCTCTTTTAAACGCACACCCTGCACATGCTGTGGGTTCGAGGGGCAGAGTGGATGTGCGGTTCATTACCTGTAAGCAGGTTTCTCCTGGTCCAGGTGGCTGAGGGAGTTGGCTTTGGGGACGGGTCCGGGGGCAATGACAGGTTTGGGTGGCAACTCCACCGGCTGAAGGGGAAAAATTCAACGGGACTTTAACAGTCGTTCAGTCTCCCTCATAATGGAACTAAACACAACTGAAGTGTCACTTTTATTGAATAATCACACTGTAATAACTGAAATATCATTCTTTCATAGTACAGCCACACTTGAAGGAAAGTATGCTTATGCATTGTTAAGGGCAACAGAAACCTTGTGGAAGATCAGTTTTTGGAAAAAATATAAAGCACAGTCATTCCTTTTCACCTGAAAAATGTGTGTGTGTGTGTGTGTCTATGTATCTTTGTGTGTGTCTGTGTGTATGTGAATGTGTGAATGTGTGCGTGTGAGTGTGTTTGCGTCTGTGTGTGTGAGTGTGAGTGTGTGTGCATGTGTGTCTGTGTGTGTACCTGTGTGTGTGTCTGTGTGTGTATGTGAGTGTGTGAATGTGTGTGTGTGCGCGTGCGCAAGTGTGAGTGTGTTAATGTGTGTGCATGTGCGCGAGTGTGAGTGAGTGTGAGTGTGTGAGAGCGCGAGTGTGTGAATGTGTGTGCGCGCATGAATGAGATACCCACTCTTAGTCCTGCAGACTCCCCTCCCTCTTTGCCTCGGTCCACAGACACAGACCGCTTGTTCTCGAACATCTTGACTCTGGTGAGCACCGACTGCGGCTTCATGGCGGGGTCGTCCTCCGGCTCCTCCCTGGGGGCCGGGGGGAGGGGCTTGGGAGCCGCGGCGACGGCAGCGTCACCGGGGGAGGGGAGGGGCTCCGGCTTGGGCGGAGGCAGGGGGGCTTCCGAGTTGACCACGGGCTCAAACTGCCCCGGCTTGTACCCGCGGTTGGGGGGCCCCTGGTTGTAGGCCGGCCTGGCCGCAGGCTCCCCGTAGTACTGCTTGGGGGGCTCCGGGGAGCGCGGTGGGGCGGGGGGTGCGAAGCCGTGGGCCTCCGCCTCGTAGCGGGGTCGGGCGTCGTAGACGCCGCCGCCGCTGCCGCGGGGGGGGCCGGGGGCTCGTCGTAGCGGGCCGGCGCGGGCTTGCCGTAGCTCTTGGGCGGCGGCGGCTCGTAGCGGGGCCTCCCGTCGTAGCCCAGCGGGGCCTCGTCGTAGCGGGGCTGCGGGGGGCTGTACTCCCGCTCGGCCCCGCCCTCGTAGGGCAGCCGCGCGTCGTAGCCGGCCGGGTGCTGGTTCTCGTAGGGCTGCCGGGCGGGCTGGTAGGCGGGGGGCTGGGGCGAGGGCTGCCGGTCGTAGGGGGACCACTGCTCGTCGTACTGGGGCTCGCGGCTCTCGTAGTGCGGGCGCGGCTCGAAGCCGTGCGACTTGGGCTCCGTGTAGCCGCCGCCTCCGCCGCCGTCGTACTGGTAGGAGGGCTGCTCGTAGTCTCGGTACGGCTGCTCGCCCTGGTACGGGGGCTGGGGGTCGTAGGTCAGGGGCGGCCCCACCGCCGGGGGAGGCTGCTGGGGCTTGAGGGCGTGCGGTCTCACCGGGTCGTCCACGCTGTACAGATCCTTCTTATACATCTGGGGCGGGAACAGCACAGAGCAAGGGAGTCAGAGTGCGCGACGGCGGCGTGGGCGCTAACGCGGCGCGCGCCAACCACAAACCACAGCCATCGATCAGACCTCGTCACGCCACTCAACGGGGAGTGTTAGGACAAACGATTGTTAGAGTCCAACGCTGAGCGTTTAGGGTGAAGAGGCTGAAGGGACACCTGCAAGAGAGGTCACTGAGCAGCAGGCGTTATTTCTCAGCGAGGTCAAACGAGAAGCGGATTATTAAAGTAACGACAAGAATCTGCTGCTACAGTCACATGAAAGACCAGTAACATGTACCGCTGTGCAGTTATTCAAACACACACACCACATTTGAAACTTTAGACCAGCTTTATAGACCTGATATTTGATAAGTAGCCTTTTGCCGGTGAGTTATTCACTCCGCTCGGCCACTAAATGTGATTGAATCAGCGGTTGGCGTCCTGGAAACGGAGGCGCTGACTCAACGGCCGGAAAAAAAACAACCGCAAAGGGCTACGTTTCAAAATCAGGGACGGGAAGATCAAACGTGCAACTTTCCGAACAGTCAATCAGACGGACGATCCATTCAGCCCGCTATCGACCGCTACTGCTGCTACCACCACTACGACTACAGCGGCTGCTGCTGCTGCTACTGCTACTACCAGACAGGACAAAACAAAGGGAAACGAAACCCAAAAACTCTGGAGCCATGCAAAAGTAGGAAGCAAGAGTGAGAGCTTCTCAGACGACCCCCTCTCCCCTTTCTCAATCCAGTCGACTCATCAGAGCCCAGTCTCGATAGTGCCGATTCTCTCTCTCTCTCTCTCTCTCTCTCTCTCTCTCTCTGTTCCTCGTGAAAGCAGACAGTGGACACAGCGTTCATGCAGGAGGGCCAGTGGAAAGCGCGGGCCGAGAGACAGGCAGGGAGCAGCCGGCCGGGGCTGGGCTGGGCGGCAGCGGGTACCTTTGGCTCCGAATCGGGCTCTCCGGATTGGTGGGGCTCGAGTGTCAGGGGCGGGGCTAGCTCGGGGGTGGCTCCCCTAAGCGAGTCAGCCGGGGGGCTGGGGTCGCCCTGGGGAGCTGCGGGAGCCTCCTCAGGGGTCATGTCAGGCGCGAGAACAGAGTCGACAGCAGGGGGCGCTGTCTCGGCTGGGGGCTCGGGCTCGGGCTCGGGCTCGGGCTCAGGCTCGGCCTGCTGTGGGAGGGAAGGTGAGGCGGCGACGGCGGTGGTGGCGGCGGAGGCGGCCTCCTCTGCCGGCTGTGAAGCAGTGAAACGTTTAACACAAGCGCTCGGAGCAGGGCCCCTTACTACTGCACCTCCTCCTGCTCTTCCTCCTCCTCCTCATTCTCCTCATTCTCCTCTTCCTCATCGCTCAAAAATGTACCGATACGGCAGCTCACGGCGCTTGGTTTGGGTTCAAAGAAAGTTAAGATGTGTCGGAGATCAATGGTATGATAAGAATTTGTGGTTTCTGCTGTTAATATTTTAATTTCCCTTTTTTTTTTTTTTTTACATTTTTGCTTTTTTGTCAAACCAAAAAATTCTATCGGATATCAAAATCACAGATGGATACATTTACAGTAACAGTGGTGGTTATAATGTACACCTAACACAGTGTGGTGAGACCTCAGTCTGAACTCGAGTGAGACACTAGGGGGAGATCATATGGATGGATACAATTTCAGACAAACGACAGAAACAATGCTTTTTCCCCCAATAACAACAGTGACATCAACATCAGACAAACAAATACAAGTCACTGTTACTGCATCAGCAAGGCAAATTCTCAAAAGCACAATATTCAGCTGTGTGCATGAGCGTGCGCACACACACAGACGCACAGACGCACGCACGCTGGCCATCATTATCCCTTCTAATACTCCCAATTAAGAATCATACTCCCTTCAAAATCATTCCATTATTCAATCACTCCATCATTTTCATCCCCTCTCCCTTCTAACCCTCCCATTTAAGAACTCTCACACACTCTCACACTCTCACACTCTCTCTCTCACTCTCTCACTCTCTCTCACTCTCTCTCACTCTCTCTCACTCACACACTCTCACACAGCAGGGCGGGGCGGGCGGCTGGGAGAAGCGCTACCTGCTGGGGCGCGGCGGTCTTGAAGCCGGCGGGGTCGATGCGGTTGAGGGGCTCGGGCTGCCCGGCGTGGGGGTACCCGGCGTACCCGGGGGGCTCCTGGATGACGGGCAGGTCCTCGCGCACCGGCTCGGAGGAGCGCGTGATGGCCGGCTCCGTGGGGCCCAGGCCCACCTCGTCGTTCAGCGTCTCGTCCAGCTCCTGGTCGGTGTAGGCGCCCCCCTCTGTGTCCGTGTCCTCGTAGTCGGAGGTGTGCCGGCTGTCCGTGCTGTACATGGAGTACTCGCTGCCCGGCGCCGACAGGTACGACAGCCGGTCGTCATGGAGGTCCAGGTCATCGTCGGGGGCGCCGTCCGCCTGGGGGGCGGAGCAGGAAAACGATTGGTTGGAAAGCAAAAGTGTAAGAGAAAGAGCAGCAGCAGCAGCAGCAGCAGCACAGCAACGCTGAACAAAATAAATAATCAAAATAATATATGATATAATATATGTAATATATACAATTTAGCAGACGCTTTTATCCAAAGTGACTTACAGTAGTGAATGCATACATTTTTCAGTATATGTGGCCCCAGTGGGAAATGAACCCACAACCTAAGCGTTGTCAGCGCCACGCTCTACATACTGAGCCACACAGAACCGCGTCAAAAATCTCAATCAAATCTCATGAGAAACCAACGAAAGAAAACGGAGACTACGAAAATGACACAGACATAACACTTCCAGTGTCTCATCTTTCCACCCTAAAGAAAAGTATGTGCCAGTGAACTGGAGGACAGTGGGAGTTGATCAGATGAGGAGTTCTGCTCTGGGATCAGTTTTGCCCTTTAGCTCATAATGCATAAGGTTAGCATATGGACCAGGGGAAACCTGATCCTAGATCAGCGCTCCTACTCGGAGACACTTAATGAACACGTGCCGTGTCTACCAAACCCGTCACACCCACACAGACGAGGCCCTGGTCCTGAAAGGGCCACAACATGACCGTCTTAGACGGCAGCAAACCGCCTCTTCGGTTTCATTCGTATTCTAATCACAAAACACGGCAACAAAAAAAGAAAACGGGAGAAATGTCCCCACCCGCTGATCTCATTAGACAGCGGTGCCTAGCTCACATCATACTCGAAGCAAGACAAGCCGCTCTCGCTGGCTCGGCAGATCTGTGATTCTGCGCTACTGACAAACATGTTAATAAACAGATGCACAGAGAGGCTGAGACTGACCTTTCCCTCGGAGACCCACACCAGCTGGTTCTGCTGCTGCTGAATCGTCTCTTTGAGCGCTCCGTACCAGCCGTCGTTCATGCTGTTCATGTTGATGGTGGCTGAGGGGGAGAGAGAGGTAAGACGGCGATCTCATCCAATGAAAGGGGCCGAAGCGAGCGGCCCTTTTGAAACCCAGCTCCGCACCTGTCCCGGGGCGTAAGCCTGCACACGGGCCCGCTGGTGGGTAAGCCGCTTCGGGCGGCCGCGGGATTGGCCTGCTGTTCAGGGCTAAGTCTTGTGAGCGTTACAATAATTCTATAGGATTACGAAACAATCAATTGTGCCAAAAAAATGATGTACATGCTTAAACCATGGGCACTCTGCGTGGGAGCGGTGGCGGTGTGCGTGTGCGTGTGACACCGTGTCGTCTCGCGACAGGAATGCCCAGGTGGATGCTGGTCTGTACCGTACAGGCTGATGGGTCTCACGTGATTGTTTAATGAGAGAACAAAGCAAGACTAAGGCCTGGTGTAGGGTGTTGGATGTGGCCGTGCGCTGGTCCTCTGAGCTCTCTGATTCCCTCCCCTCTCTCCCCGTGGGCCTCGTGAGCGCTGCTGCACTCTGAATCACGAGGAGGAGCACGTCCCACCTCACACAGGGGCGCAGGCCAGCTCCCAAAGCGCAGCAGCGGCTTTACCCTGCAGGTACTGTCCCACAGGAGGAGAGCCACGGGGGGGTGGGACACGGGTGCACACGCACATTCACATCCCCACTCAAGCTCTCACTCGTCCTCTCTTTTGCCCTCTAAAACACACACACGCGCACACACGCACACACATCCCCCACACACACCCCCACTCACCCTCTCTTTTGCCCTCTCTTGCGCACACACACACTTGGAGGCCGTGCTGCTCCTCCTCCTCCCTCCTGTACTCACTGGTGAAGAGGTGCTGGTTGTTTCCCCTCCCTCCCTCCTCCCTCCCTCCCTCCTGTACTCACTGGTGAAGAGGTGCTCCCCTCCCTCCCTCCCTCCTGTACTCACTGGTGAAGAGGTGCTGGTTGTTTCCCCTCCCTCCCTCCCTCCTGTACTCACTGGTGAAGAGGTGCTGGTTGTTTCCCCTCCCTCCCTCCTGTACTCACTGGTGAAGAGGTGCTGGTTGTTTCTCCCTCCCTCCTTCCCTCCTGTTCTCACTGGTGAAGAGGTGGTGGTTGTTCTTCCTCAGTTTGAGGGCGCGCTCGTACAGCTTCCTGGCGCTCTTCCTGGACTCGGAGCACAGGCGGGTCCTCATGTTCTTCACGCCCTGCTTGCTGTCGGGGTTGAGGAACACCACGATGGGGTACCACTGCGCATAGTTCAGCCGGTCCACTGCGTTGGGGGTGATGTCCAGCACTGCGTGCTTGTCCTACAGAACATCAGTGGCCACACGCTGAATACAAATCACACTTCCATGCCACTGGCGGTTTAAATAAGAGAAGTGGAGGAATAAATATGAACTGGGACAGTATCCACGCTGTTAGGAGATGCAGGAGTCACGGTACACAACTACTCAGTGCTGCAGTGTGTGTCCGCACCTGTGTGTGTGTGTGTGTGCGTGCATGTGGGTATGTGTATGTATGCGTGTGCGCATCTGTGTGTGTATGTGTGTCTGCGCCTGTGTGTGTGTGCGTGCATGTGGGTATGTGTATGTATGCGTGTGCGTATCTGTGTGTGCATCTGTGTGTGTGTGTGTGTGTGTCTGCGCCTGTGTGTGTGCGTGCATGTGGGTATGTGTGTGTGTGCGTGCATGTGCGTATCTGTGTCTGTGTGTGTATGTGTGTCTGCGCCTGTGTGTGTGTGCGTGCATGTGGGTATGTGTATGTATGCGTGTGTGTATCTGTGTGTGTATCTGTGTGTCTGCACCTGTGTGTATGTGTGTCTGCGCCTGTGTGTGTGTGTGCATGTGGGTATGTGTATGTATGCGTGTGTGTATCTGCGTGTGTATCTGTGCGTCTGCACCTGTGTGTGTGTGCGTGCATGTGTGTGTATGAATGCGTCTGCGCCTGTGTGTGTGTGTGTGTGTGTGTGTGCGTGTATGTGCCTGTTTATGTGTTCGTTTGTGTGTGTGCATGTGTATACATTTAGCTTTATGTGTAAGTGTATTTACACCTGTGTGTGAGTGCGTGCGTGTATGTGTGTGTGCGTGTGTGTGCGTGTGTGTGCATGTGCGTGCATGTGCGTGCATGTGTGCGTGCGCCTGTGTGTGTATGTGTGCCTGTGTGCATGTGTGCCTGTGTGTGTGTGTGTGTGTGTGTGTACGTGAGGCTCCAGGCTAACTCACCCGGTCAATGATCTGCTTGATGGTGTGCAGACGGATGATTCCGGAGCTGCGCTGGTCCGTCCCGGCGTCTCTGGGCTCGCTCTCTTCAGAACGGGGAGAGGGTTCGAGAGTTAGCGCCGCTCGCCACACCAAAGCACAGAACACACACCGCAAAACACACACACACCACACGTTACATCAGCTCTCTTTGACCATCCGCTCACATAAACACGTTTGACGTCGGTGCGCAGTGGTCATCAGCGCTTGTGCTCTGGCTAACGCCTTCACCTGACGCGAGGCAGGGTGGGTGTGATAATGATGGACGTGTGCACTGTAACTTCACACACTGAAGGCACGATTACTATTCAATAAATGACTTTCACACCATCACTGCCATTAATGCTCATCACAGGGACACAAATTGGGTATAGTACTACACACACACACACACGTATGAGTATGTGTATATATATATATACACACACACATATATACATAAATAAATACACACACATATCACAATAGCATGTATCACAAAAACTTGTATCACAATCACAATATAAACGGCTCTCAGCATAAAAGGCAGACGCATATCGTGGGTGGCATAATTCGTCTCTTCAGGCTGCAAGAAGCAGCACTTCCTGTCTGACTCTGTAATTATTACCCCCTCCCAAAAGCCTCTCTTAGGACACCTTCAAAGGTACACCCCGCCCCCCTCCCCATCCCGGAGGCGGGATGCAATTACAGCTGTCGGCACGCTTGAAAAGGGATATCAGAGGATCCGTTTTAGCAAACCGCTTCAATTATCCCGAGCCACACAACACACGTCCCAAAGCAGCTCTGACACGTCGGCTAAGAAAGCAATCTCTAATCTACAACGTCATACTACTGCGCTGCTCAACTTCACACTCTATCCAAACTGGGGAACGGGCTACTTTGTCTTCTATACTTAAAGAAGCAGGCTGATTGAAAGGTGCATTTTGTAGGCTCGGGAAAGAAAAAGCTAGCAACGCTAATCGTTAACCAAGCTTTTTCCCATAATGCACCGTTAATCACGGGTTACTATGGGATGGCGCTCTAGCACACAATATTCCTGCGGGTTGAAACTGCAAAGATGCGGAGGTGAGTGACAGATGCTTGCTACGACTTTAATTGAAGCCGGTGTCTATGCACCGAATGACGTACTTCTCACTCCCTTATGAAGGCGCGTTTCTGCAAGGCAAACACAACGACACGGGGATGTAATCACACAAATGAGTGCAGGGGAGGAATCGTTTTACCTCCGCCAGCGCGTTGGGACCATTAAAAATGCAATACCCCGCAGGAGGCTAAGAACACAAGCACTGCCCAAGAGACTATCCATTAAAGCGCTGTAACCAGGCGGATTCATTCCTACGGTGTTCTCTACATCTAAAATGTGCAATGATCCTGGCTATGTTTGACAGTTCTAGCCTCGTGTGTTAAGAGTTCCAGCATCGTGTACTGTTCAATCTGTGAGTCACAATTCTAGCTGTGGGTGACGAGTCTAACTAGGTGTGATAGTGCTGACCGTGTGTGATGATCACATTCTGACCGCATGCGGTGGTTCTGGTTGCGTGCGCTGACTGTGACCTCGCGGTTCAGGTGGTGTGCGGTGGTTCTGGGGCTGCGAGGGCAGGTTCCGCACCTGCGTGATCACTCTAGCGGTGTCTGTAATGTTAGCCGACGGGGGATACACTTACTTGCTAACTCAAACAGGTCAGGCTCCTCTCTGGCCACCTTTTCCCGCGCCACGTCAGCAATGGGCCCAAATATCACCACGGGCCTCAGGAACCCAGCTGAGCAAACAAACGCAACAGCGTTCAGTTCAGGGCCCAAATATCACCACCGGCCTCAGGAACCCAGCTGAGCAAACAAATCATAAGACACTAGTACAGTATTTCCATATCATACAGGCACAGCAGGCTTGGAGGTACTCATTTCTGTTCATTTGATATTTGAACGCTCAGAGGTGAATAACGTTATACATCTCAATCACTAGACTCCATTTTATTCCGTGTGATTAATGACTTGCTGCAGAGAGGTGGCCATTCAATCACCCTTGCAGGCAGGATTAGCAGTATCAGTGCATTTTACGCTGGGCTCTTAAGTTCCCCTTAATGAATATTGATAAGACAGAATAAAGCTGAAGTTTTCCTTCTTCCCTTCGTCGTTAAATAGCAAGCAATAGTGGCTCTGTGTGACTCAGTGGGTAGAGCACGGCGCTGACAACGCTTAGGTTGTGGGTTCGATTCCCAGCAGGACCACACATACTGAAAAATGTATGCGTTCACTACTGTATGTGGCTTTGGATAAAAGCGTCTGCTAAATGGCGTGTATTATATTATATTAGCATTGAAACGCAGACCCGAGTATTGGGTGGGTGATTCCCCCGCGGTGTAGACCTTGGGGGCCGGCTGTGGGCTGTGTGCCGTTACCTTCTCTGAGCACCACCCTCTCGTAGGCGGGGAACTTGGTCTGCACCGGCTGGGCGGAGAGGTCCTCGCGGCTCTTCCGCAGGTTCCTCTTGGAGCTGCGCAGGCCACGGAACCTCCAGAAGTCTGCGCGGTCGCCGCCGGCCGTTTTGGGCAGGGTGTACTGCACACTGGACAGCTGCTCCGCTCTGCTCGGGTAAAGGGGGGAGGCATTGTACATGGTACATTACATTACATTGCATTACATTATAGGCATTTATCCACAGTTTCACATTTCTTTACATACCATCCATTTATACAGCTGGATAGTTTACTGAAGCAATCCAGGTTAAGTACCTTTGCTCAAGGGTACAACAGCAATGCTCCACCTGGGAATCGAACCTGCAACCTTTGCGTTACAAGCCCAGTTCCTTAACCATTATGCGAACATTGCCGCCCATGGCACAAACCCACGGGAACACCGCGCTGGATTGCATCGGAAAACCGCCCCCTTTGACTGCGCTTCTTTATGACTTCTCAAACGGCGTCCTCTCGCGCTTGCTCAGCCATAATGCGGAGATGGCCTTTTAATGAAACACTACTACAGAATGCCGGGCGCCTAGGGAGCGATCTCATTGCGTTTCACGCATTGGAGTCCTTTTACCCTGAATTTCGACATGCCACAGAGAATAGAACGATCAGGTAATTGCAGGAGATATCAGGCGCAGTGCTAACGTTTACGTTGTGGACTCAATGCTACGCGGTCAGCCTTTAACGGCAGCGCGACGAGGCTTCGCGCACGGCTATGGGGGGGGAGATGTCGCTCCAGTCTCTACGAGATCCATCAATGTCTTGGCCTGCGCGTGGCAGCCCCGTCGCCGCATGGCCGGGGGCCGCTGGTGCATGCTCAGACAGGACACGACAAAGCCTGCGTCTTCATTTATTTATTTATTCATCAATGTCGTTCATATTCGCCCCCTGAGGATATACAAGTAATCTGCCAAGGAAATGGATGTCACGGATACGCCACAAAGAGCTTTTTTCCTGGCAGGCACACTGAGATGACGCAAAGGAGTCCCGGAGAAAAGCAAGCGCCAGTCTCCGCACGCGCACACGTGCACACACACACACACACACACACACACACAGACAGACAGACAGACAGACAGACAGACAGACAGACAGACACAGACACAGACAGACACAAACACGGGCAAGACTTGAGACACTGCCCCGGGGGTGAGCAACTAAAGAAACATGGTTTGACAACGGGATGTCGCCCCTCCCCCTTCCCTGGGAGGCCCTTGGAAAGTGTGGATCGGGTGCGTGGGCCGCACCTGTTCTTGTTGGGAATGATGCCCCGCTCCACCTCCTGGTGGTTCTTGCCGATGCGGATGGCCAGCCAGGAGCCCAGCTTGCCGTTGTAGAGTGTGTCCACCACGCGGAACACCTCGCCCTTGTTGAAGCTCAGGCCGTAGGGGGACTCCTTCTCGTACTCGAAGTGCGTCCGGATGTAGAACGAGTCGCCCACGTCCGACTCCACGATCCGTCGGTACACTGAAGGCGCGGAGAACAAGCGGAATGAAGAAAGGAGAAAATGGCAATCAATTTATAGAATTGTTTTGTCAGAAGCAGCTAAGGAAAGCCATCGTCATACCCCAAAGTCAGATGCAGTCTAAACTGGTTTCCATGTCTTTACATTAAAAGGGCACTGAAGTGGTCGGCTGCTTGCACGTCTGTGATATTTAAATCACAGAGCCACGCCGAGCTGCTGTGCTTTGAAGGTCAATCCGCGACGGTAGAGTAGCTACAGATGAACATGCCAATGCTCACTTGAGCATGTGCACACTCACGCCAACATACGACACGCACTTCGCGCACGCACGCAACCAACACCAGGAACGCAAATACCTAACACTGAAGCATCGAGCAGGCCCCATAACTCTCCGGTCTATCTAAAGTATGTCTGTTATGAAACTCCGGACACACCCTTCCCCTCACGCACTCACCGTCCTTCTTCTTCTGGGCCAGAATGGTGACCTCTTCACCTTTAGGGAGATCAAGGAGGAACAGCACCGCCTCCTCTCGAATTATGTTTGCAAAGTCTACATTGTTTACCTAGAAAGTGGAGAGAGGGGAAGGGGGGAGAGAGAACAGAGAACACTGACTCCAGGCCATATTGTTTCATTACATCCCCCCCCCCCTCACCTCTGCTGACCAAAGCACAATAACGCTGTTTATTTTATCTGCGCTCTGCGAGCGGCTCTAGCGGTAGCCAAACGGGGAGCGCCGGAGGGAAGGCCAGGCCTTATCGCTCCCTCTCACCGAGCGGAGCGGAGAGAGAGAGAAAAGAGCGCTGCACAGGGAAGGCGCTGTGGCACTCCTGGCAGCTCCTGAGAGGAAAAAGCTGCAGACGGTGTGGAGAACAATGTCCCGGAAGCGCGGCCATCTTGGAGCCTTCGGGAGTCCGAGGGCTGTTTGGACAGCAGGGGCGGACGGGCTTTGAAAAAGCGCACTTTCGCACACCACCAAAGCGCTTTGACGAAAAGAAAGCAGGAAGTACCACAAAGCGTATTGTGTTTATGTCAGTAAATGTCAAAATGGAATTTCCCTCGACAAGGACTCTATTCACATTGCCATTATAAAATGCCACAAGCATAACTTCGCTGGGGAGCAGCTTGTATACAGTAATGACTCATTTGTTGCTCAACTGTATATGAATGAGTGCAATAAACAGCACAATATTGAATATGACCTCCCACAGATACAATCTCCAGTTCTACTTGCCATAGGTTTGGTCACAGCAGATACGGTCACATGGTCTATCCAGTTCCTCTCAAACCTGTCTTGTGCTACTTGTGCTACTAAACTCACTGAAATCTTCTATACGTGCATTTATTTAACATGGACCATATAGAATTATAACATACATTTCAATACTGAAATGCAATGCACTGAAATGTGATGTGCTGTACCAAAATAAAAGTAGCAAAATGCTCATCTCAGGTCTCTGAGCAGGTTTACAAGACCGGGGGGTATTCAAATCCAGGCCCTGAGGTCAGCAGTGTCTGCAGGTACTTGCTCCAACCACGCACTACACCACCTGATTTTGAATAATTAGTTTACCTCCTTGGTCCAGGAAGCGAGCTAATTAGTGAAATCGTGCATGGTGGTGTAGTGCGTGGTCGGAGCAAATACCTGCAGACGCTGCGGACCTCGAGGCCTGGATTTGAGTACCCCTGATGTAGACAAAAGAGCAGCCATATTATAACATTACACAAAAGACACTGAAAATGGCATTAGGCATCACAAAACAGAGCGCCAATGAAACGCATGCATGCACGAGACCACGAGGCTCCTTAGATCGAGTCCACTGGAGTCCCAATCCAGACAGACTGCCGTGACTCCACACGCGTGTGTGCGTTCTGGCGGGTGAGTGGGACAGGCGGAGTGTTGTGTGTTACCCTGAGAATCTGGTCTCCCTCCTCCAGGCCCTCCTTGGCGGCGGGGCTGTCCTCCAGCACGCCCGCCACGAAGATGCCCACGTCGTTCCCGCCCGCCAGCCGCAGGCCCACGCTCTCGCCCTTCTTAAACTTCACCAGCTTCATGCTCGGCCTGAAATGCACGAGAGCACCAAAAGGAGCACGCACAAATGAGACAATGAGACAAAAAGAAGTGCAGGGTGAGGAGCCTCTCTTTGTTTACTTGTATCGTGCTTCGTAACTCGTTTGTGTGTGGTTTTCATTTTTAACTGAGGACGTGAGAAACTATGGGTGAATTCCATTTGATACTCGGGTTTACACGATGTTCGAGGAAGACAGAAGGCCGTTGGGCCCGGCGAGGTTTGTCGTTCAGCGGGCAGCGAGGAGATCGCGCGGCTACCTGAGAATGCTGTCGTCGTGGGCAGCAGTAGGCACAGGGGCGTCGGAGGGGCTGACAGGCAAGTCCACGTCTGGTTGGCCAGGCTGGGCGTACACTGGCTTGGGCTCTGAGGGCACAAACACACACGTGTGCACACACGCACACACACACACACACACTCCAGTCACATGAGTGCAGATAGAGTGGCAAACAGGCAGGACTCACAGGGATAAAATCCAAAGTCACACTCTCATACACACGCTAGCTTGTCACCAGGGTGCAAACGCATAGAAGCAGAAGAAAAACAGAACACTGACATACATGCACCCCCCCCCTCCCCCCTTCCAACAGACAGACAAACACCAGGCTCCAGACAGGACGACCGCCTTGCTGCTAATCCTGCCGTGCAATTCACTTCACACAACTAGTTATAGTTAGTGAGGCTCCTTTAAATTCCCAAACACATATACATATATTTTTACATCAATTCAGCTGTGACTAGCTGCTTAACTAGCTGGGGATAAGACACTCGCTAAGCAGTGGCATGGAATAATGACAAACTCAAAGCGAAAGCAATAAAGATGTGCTATGCCGTCAGTGAATTATGTGGATGGTGGGCGAAGGAATAAATCTGGCTTATGGTCCCACAGGTTTGCACGGTTACTTTGACAGGAAGGAAGTATATTGTTTTTAAATAGAGAGTTCGGTTCCTCCACCTCACAGCTCATCTCTCTCACGGGGCTTCGGGACGGGGGGGGGGGGAGGGCTGAGCTGGGGTCGAGGCGTACACTGCTCGACTCGATTTACTGTCTGCTTCACCTCAGGAAAAATGTTATTTCTAAACAGTGAGCACAGAACAACACAACATGTCAAAGGGATCTGGACAGCAGTACTGGGGGAAGAGAGTGGGGGGGGAGTGGGTGTAGGTCGCCGTTAGGGTAGGACTGAGAGAGGTGACACAGAGCAGAGGGGCCCCTTGTCCCGGTCCTGAAATGGGGCCCCTGTACCATCCGGTCTTCCCTCCTTCCTGTAGCAGTGTCTCTTTCAGAAACATTCACACAGCTCAGAGGGAAGGGCGCTGTAGGCGCATGTGTGTGTGTGTGTGTGTGTGTGTGTGTGTGTGTGCACGCGTGTCCACCAGCTGCAGTAGGGAGTGGAGAACATTCCTGTTTAGGGTGGAGGTGTAGGAACAGGGTGTGAGATAGAGAGAGAGAGAGAGAGACACACACACACACACACACACACACACACACACACACACACACACACACACACACACACACACACACACACACACACACACACACACACACACACACACAAAGAGAGAGGGAGGGACCGAGAGACACAGAGACACACACACACACACACACACACTAGGTACGGTGTACGGGAGGGTCCCGGGTTATTATTTCGGAAAAGAGGTGGGGCGGGCTCGTTGGGGGAGGGAGGGGCGTGGGCGCCGTGCCTCGTCGGGGGCCCTGACCTGGCAACGGGGGGATCTGTTTCTCCTCTTTGACCACGGGCTGCTCGGCCGGCTTGGAGATTATCGCTTCCTCGGACAATTTAACGGGAGTGGACGCAGTCCCTGGCTTTGAGGTCCGCTCCTCCTCTCGACTTCTGTGTCTAGAAGCAGAAACAATTCATTCTATCTTTGTCGACTCGCCCCTGTTACCCTGCTCACGAGCTGCTACAATTCCAATAACGACAATGTTCAAAACCACAACTCATCTTGGCATTTTGAATACATCTGGGTGCAATAATGATACGACATAAAAGAAAAGGAGGAATGTGGGACTGAAAAATAAAATAAAATAAAGAGAGAAGAGAAAGGGCGTGTTCCGCACTCTCCAGCTCCGCCACACAGGGGCGCTCTTCTCCGATCTGCACCTTCAACCTCGCCAGACGAGCTGCCTGTCGCTACGTGGGGAACGCTTGAAAACGTGGGCTCCAAATCCACAGTGAACATTTGAACATGTGAGGAGAAAAATGCCCCCTTCCACTCCCACCCGCACTCCTTTACTAGGGAGACCAGCACCAGAGAACAGGAGTCTGGTGTACATCCGCGCGTACGCAGCGCACGCGTGCAGAAGTGCTCCCGCACAACCGACCTCAACGTGACCAGAGGTACAGACACCTGAACGGTTGGATAAGCCGGTAATACTCAAAATAAACACCAGCCGACGCAATTTGAACACGTGAACACACGCAAATGAACGTATACGATAAACCACCTTAAAAAGGTTAACTTACGACCAAAAATATATTTTTATGGTTGTTTACAGTATGTGAGCATTTATTTATTCTCCATTTACACACACGGAAAGTGTTTGCGCCAGTGGCAAATTCTTTGAGGTCGTCCGCCAAGTCTGTTGCGGTAGAACTGCACAGCACTAAGCGTAAAACGTGGCACTTTGCCAGGCTGTCAATCTCCAACAAGACGTGACGTTGACATCTAAACGAGGCCAGTGGATAATCCGGAACGTTCCATGTACGGCAGTCGTCGTAAGGGAGGTTTTGTCAGTTTGGTGCCTGCGCCTTAAATCAAAGTTAAGTTACATTAAGTTAAATTCCTGGCCATTGTTGAGTGAGAAACTATTTCCAAACGGGATCCGATGTTAAAACACCCTGCAGGAGAATGGTACGGCCTTGAACCGCAGTAACTCAGATTTAACAGCAAAAATAAACGAGGAACAAAACAACAAGCGTTCGAGAAAAAAAAAGGAGGGTTAGCCAGACTCCGAAACGGCAGTTGAACTGCTAGTCTAAACGTCTCCTGCCTCGCGCTCACCACATTTTGACCCCTGTGTTTGAACGGCTAATCTCGGGCGAGCCAGTCGAGCAATGCACTCCAGGTGCAATTCACTGGGTGGTCCGACCCGATAGCTCGCAGGGTCCATTGCGCAAAGTTTCCAAAGAGACAGAACAGATAATATTCTCCGTGGAACAAGTTTTGCTCAGCCATTCCAAGGTTAGAACAATGGGAGAATTCCTGCCCGGTCACATGACCACTGGCTGGCACAGGACAAACTGGCAAAAAAGTACTCTCACAGTGTGAAGCCACAGGCTGTAGTGGGTCTAGAGCAGACTCACCCCTTTATTAGAAAGACACTGACTCACTCCTTTATTAGAGCACTGACTCACTTTGAATAGAACACTGACTCTAGGGTGGGGGCCAATTCCCTTTCAATTCAGGAATTTAATTGAAATTCAATTCATCCATTCATGAATTGACAACTGAAATGGAAGACTCAAACCTGCTCTTTTATGAGAACACCGACTCACTAATTTATTATAACACGGATTCACTCCTTCATTAGAACACAGACTCTATAGACTATTAAAGTAACACTCCTTTGTTAACACACTGAACTGGACAGCACAGCAAGCAGCCAGGATTTTGTTCTTGGCCACGTTGTCAGGTAAAATGACTCATCCACCATTTTACACTCATTCTTCTGGAAAACATCCATAACTGTCCATAACGGCTAACCTTTTTAAAAACACCATGTGTGAGAACAGAGAGGAAGCGAAACCTCACCTGCAATGCAGCGTACATTTTTAAAGGGGATTTTCCCCACTGCCACTCGACTGTGTCTTCAGAGACTTCATTTCTCATGCTCTAAAGCCTAAAAATAAACCGCGCTGCTGATTGCAGAAGTATACACCCCGCACAACCCGGAGACAAAGCTGTCATCACCTGAGTGCTTACGAGCTGGCGGTGGCCTCTGTCCTAAATCTCGCGCCTCGCTGCGGAATGGTGCAAACAGGCCGCATGTCACCTGGCGATAAATCCCTCCTCTCCTCCTTTTCGCTCCCGCCTCCCTCTGGGCTGCGTGCCTTACACTTGAGCGGCCTTTCAACAGGATCCTTCTCCCTCACGCAGCAGCCCTTTTCTATTAGAAAAAAACGCCTTTTGTGACACGGCACAGAAACGGGGACACGGGCCTAAGTGAACAGCGCGGTCACTCGCTCATTGTCGTTCTCCGCGGGAGCTGGCATGCGCAGGCCTCTCGTCCAAACTCGACGCCCCTTGCATCAACACCGAACGCCGCGCTGGGTCAGGTGTGGATTTCATCCCCCGCACCCACGCACACAAACAGAGGGAAGTTTCCGGAATGCACCCAGCAGGACAGCGCAGATACCGCGACGCTACGGAGGGTGTGAGTAGCGCTCACGCCCTCAGGCTCAGGAGACGCTCCACAAACGCTGCCCCTGTGCCATAGTACACGCACAGCGGGGGTATTCTGTGTGCGAGCGACTCCACAGTCCTGCATCAACACACAAATCGTTATTCAACACCTGACAGGATGCACCGCGACCGTGAGGACACCGAGGTTATTAAACTGGCTCGCTGACAAACGGGCAGCTGTGCATACTCGTTTGACCATTTCTGGCAACACTTCAGGCGTTAATGTCTTCTTAGAAAACATGTACAAAGATGTACAAAAGTTTGAGTTAAAGTGTGTTGACACTACAGGGCCAGTGCAAAGGGCCGCACAGTTAAAACCTCAAGCTTTTTGATAACTGAAAACACATTTTAATTTGACACAGCTGCGTATCTGTTAAAGGCCATCGCGACACTTGCAGCTGACGAGTACAGCGCTACATGAACCCAAGTACAGCATAATGCACGCAACTTAACGCAGGGCTTTTTACAGGGCTTTCTACATTAGGTTCCTACTCAGGCTGGAAGGTATTCTGTTCCCTTCCGTGGTGGGTTCAAGCGTAACGAGCTTAGATAAACGATAGCTCGCTAAAGGAGTGTGAAAGGACTCTGGAGAGACACGGCGCTGTGGCTCGGTGGTGCAGGAAGCCAGCTCGCGGATACAGTATATGGCTTTGGCAGTTACCGGGGACAAACACTTGAGCTGTACATGAAGCTCCATTACGAAGACTCGACCCTTGAGGGTTCGAGCCCAGCGATGGGGGGGGAGAGGAGACGTCAGACCATGTGGCCGTCAATCGCGGGGATATGGTCAGGCGATTGGTCCACGCTCACCCAAGGCCCCGGACAGAGCCAATCAGGGTTTTCCCAGCCCTGGACGAATTGGGCCAGGCTGCCATCCCTGTCCATCTACCCGTTTAATCTACCACTCCGCTCATCTACACATCGTCTATCCATCTACTGCTCCTGCTGCACTGCTTTCCCACAAGCTACACATCTGTCAGCTGCGGTTACCATCCGGAAGCATCTACTCTGTTCCACAAGGAGAGAGTTCACTTACTTCAGTCTCCAACTGAGGGGGCAGGAAAGGAAAGAATAGAGAAGGAAAATAAGACAAATAAGTCTACACACTGGGCAGGATATTAAAATGACAAAAAAACAAATTTAAAAAAAATATATATATAATGAATCACATTTCATATGTTTATACTCCTTCAGCCTAACAAATAGGTAACGATGCCTTATATATCACACCAAGGCCTGGGTTCAAGCAGCATGACGCTCTTAACTTTGTCTCACAATTAAATGCAAGCGTTCGTTTTGCGGGGTGTTTTCTTCCCAAACACACTTTGGCGAGTCCAGCCACCAACAAGGTTAACACACCAAACAGCGTTTGTGAAGAAAATATGCAATACTTATACTGCGTTTATTTTTTTATAAGTGCACGTTCAGGAGAGAAATGTTGATGGAATCCAGGCCTAAGACACAGTGAAAGTTCTGGTGGGGGGTAATTTATTAATCCCTCCATGCGGCTGTCAGGAGATGGGCCGGCTTTGAAGAACCCTGGAGAAAAGGAGCGCCGCAGGGTTAAGAGCCGGTCAGGAAGCTTATCTGTCCCACTGTGGATTAATAAACCCCCCCCCCCACCCAACCCAACCCCCTTCACGTGCCCTTTGACCCCGTTGGGAGCCTACTGGGGGCTATTAACTGATTGCGGCGCTAATCCAGGCACTCAGAGCTCGCCGTTATTCGTTAATTCCCCCCCTCTAATTCATCTGTAATCGTGTCAAAGGGAATGAATCTCATTTGCTCTCCAGAGAAAAGGCCAGGGGGTCACAGATATGCACATTCAATATTATTATTCACAGGCATCGGAATGGGTTTGCGATTGGTCGGCCCGTTCAGAGAGGGGAGGGTCCTTACCTGCCGTTGCTGACTTCCTGCGGGGAGTGCCGGGATTGGTCGGAGGGGTCGGACCGCCGGTCGGGGGAGCGGGACCGACTGCGGCGGTTTCTGTCATGTGATTGATTGGAATGGTCGGATGCCAGTGAATGAATTTCTGAGATGTCTGTCAAAATAAAAGCGTTTACTGTGATACTCAGCTGCCATGGGCATGTCGACGCAGAAAGGAAAACAAACTGATAGTAGCAAAATGTCAAAGTGAGAAGCCTTTTCTCTTCCTCCCTCCGTCCCTTTCTTTGTACACCGATAGCCAACTGGTGCCTTCGTACGTGCACACGCCTGTGCGTTTAATTGCTTGTGCCTGAACGGTTAAACCCATTTGACATTCCGTGCGATAGCCAGCAAGGAAGCACCAAAGCGCTCACCCAGAAAGAACGCTCGTAACAGCATAAAAGGAAACATTTCATGCTCGATGGGCTCATTAAAACCATGATATCGGCAGGTTAATGAAACGACGCAAAAGCAAGCAGACATTTTTTTCCCTCACTGAAGAAACCTCACTAGACAAAATAAGCTC